>PVJC01000153.1:140727-157682 GCA_004026665.1 Murina feae | reverse complement strand
CCGGTGCCGCCAAGGGGTCTGGGGAGCTGCCAAGCAGGACCCCGGCCCCTGCAGCCTTGCTTTCCCGCTCCCCGGTGCCCTGTAAGGGGCCTGGGAAGCCCACCAAGCAGGCCGCTGACCCCCTGCTGCCTCTTTCCCGCTCCCTAGTGCCCCTCAAAGGGCCTGAGGAGCCGCCAAGCAGGCCGCCAACTCTGCTGCCTCTTTCCCGCTCATGGGTCCAGGTCCTGCGCTGTTCCGCCCTGCAGCTGCTCTGTGCACTCGGGAGGTCCCTCAGCCCAGCCTGTGCTCTCTCACAGTCTAGGAACCCTCTGGGGATGTCCACCTGCTGGTGGCCCTGACCAGGCTTGGTGACGGGCTGATGGCTGTCTCCAGGCTGGCCAAGCCCCCCAGGAACGTCCCTCACCCCATTGGGTTGTGGCCAGCGTGGGTGACAGGCTGATTGGCGCTTTCAGGCTTTAAGGCTGCCCACAGCTCCCATTGACCCAATGTCCTAGCAAGGCTGGCTGAACGCAGGTTTCTGGGGTTTGTTTATCTTCTATAATTGATGCTGTTCCTTTAAGGCGGCTACTAACTAACGAAGCCTCCTCTCTGCTTCACCTCGCCGCTGCGTCTATAATGACACAATGTTACTTAGTGGTGAGTCCAGGCCTGCTGTTTCCTTCAGCTCCAGAGGATTCTATGATTGTTATTTTGTTGCAAACGTCTGTTTTGCTTGAGTCAGTTTAAGTGGAGCGGTGACAGTTTCACTTTCACTCGTGCTGCAATGGAAGCTGCTGTTTACACAGATCCATGAGTGGCGGCCGCCATGTTGTCTGGGCTAATTTGCATACAGCCGCTCTGATTGGCTGGTGGGCGTGGCTTACCCCATCCCGGAGAAACGGTTAATTTCAATATTACGCTTTTATTAGTTAAGATGTTTTATATTGGGGTGATTTAAAATTTAGCAGAGGGATTAGCGATGAGAAGAAAGGACACACTTTCTTGTATGTCCTTTACTCTTTGAAAGCCCTGAAGTTCTTTTTATTCCTTATTCCTTTTGCTTGGCTACTCTCTCTTTAAATATACATCTTTAAAAACACCAATATTGATATGATTTTTAGTTATCAAACTCTTGAAAACACCTAATCTGTGAGTTTAGTTTTTCTCTCCGTAACCCATTCTCTTTTCTGTCACAAAGTGTACCCTTTTTTTCATTAAATAATTAATTTCTTACAGAGGCTCTTATTTGCTGATGACTGTTCTGGGCTCTGTGGACACAACAAGGAACAAAACAGACAAAAATCTTTCCTTTCGAGGAGTTTATAATCTAGTTGAGAGTGAATGGGCAATAAAAATTAAAGATGTAATTGTCAATGGGTGGCGAATATCATGAGAAATACAATGCAGAGTAAGGATATGGAGCGTGAGGATTTGAATGGTTGCTATATTTATGAGATGGGCATGAGAAACCTCTGATATGGTGATATTTGAGTAGACACTTCAAAGAGGGGCTCTTTTCTTTAGAAGTCCTCAGAATTCCTTAAAGAAACTTACTTTATTGAGGTATAAGTTACGCACAATAACTTTTGTGTGTAACTTATTTTTTTTTTGAGATTTGACAAATATATAAATCTGTGCAACCACCACCACTACATTTCTTCACCCTCAACAGTTCTCTCATATCCCTTTGCAGCAAATGTCTTCCTATCCATAGTCTTAGCGACATCAGAGCTAAGAAATACCTTTTAAATTCACTTAATATGTTACACTTTAGCCCCTCATTTTGCCTTAACTTTTAGTTTTCTGCTTTCCTTTTTTTGTTGTTGTTTGGAGTTGGGAATAAATGAACACAACCCCAAATTTTATAGTTTCCTTCACTCACAGCTCCAGGAGTGGATTCTGGTTCATTTAATCAGTCAGTGTAATAGCATTCTCTTTCCCATTGAGCACATAATCCGTTAAGTGGCTTGGGAAAACTACAGAAAGGCTTCTGGGGAATGATGTTTTAATAAAGAAGACTTGCAAGAAGAAAGGTGGCCTTTGTTTCGACATTAACATGACTGGATGTGATGACTAGAACTGCTGGCACTACCTTTTGGTTGGCCTAAGATGAAGCCAGCAGGCAGAAGGTGAGAGTCAGGGAAACCAAAGAAGCAGAGCCAGAACTTCAATGGGCCATTCCTGAAACTAGACTCTTTGTTATGTGAGGTAGTACTTTTTCTTATAGTTTAACATTTTGAAACAGTATTTTCTGTTATTTGCATTCAAACCATTCACAGCTATTTACAAGCTTATTCTCTCTCTCTCCCTACCTCCCTTTCTCCCTTCCTCCCTTCTTCTTTCCTCCCTCCTTCCCTCCCTCCCTCTAATAAGAACTGCATGGATTAGAGCAAAAGCAGTAGAGGCCTGACCAGGGTCAGGGCTCTTTGTCTACCTAATACCTTATGAACAAAAAAATAACTTCCTCACTGTTTGATGTAATTCTCAAATTAGGAATGATACTCTTGCTTTGCCTATTTTCGTTCGTTTAAAATAAGGCAGTAATTTGAGGGCATCAGTTAAAGCCATCATAAATTATTCTGCTATGCCATTATTTTCAGATATCCCTACATTTCCATCCTACTTTTTCTTGTTTTAGTCTTGTCTTCCCCATTTTATCCCAACCCAAATGCCTGTCACTTTTTGAAAGGGGCATTCTAGAGCAGATTTTTGCCCCTAGTTAGGCAAATAATTTAAAGGGGAATACATTTTGAATTTTTAAAACTAAATTTGTATTGTGGCAGAGATGGCCATATTTAACCTTGAAATGTGGACATTATTCTTACTGTATTTGGATTCAATGAACAATTCTTTTTCTGTTCTTTAGTAGAAACATTAAAGAGGAAATTGACACATATTTTAGGTGGAGTTTTCCTGTAAGAACAAACTAGAGACACTAGCCTCATGTTTCATTTGTTATGTATCAGGTAGATATTATCTTCTTAAGAAAGATGCCCTCACTTTTTAGAGTAATTTCTTTAATAGTATTTATAGTTGTTCATTTAAGCTACCCCTTCTTGCGTCATGACTTTTTTGTTTGTTTTTGGAAAGGATTCTTATATGGATTTTAAACATAAAGGTAAGGAGGTGAAGCCAGAGTTTAAATGACTAGTTATATATTAAATACATAAGTAGGTGGTAATAGAGCTATGGATAAGAATTGCAGAGTCTGTCTCTTTTACTGTTTCTCCCTTTGTTAATTTTTAGTTAATGAGTCCACTTCCTAGAAGGGGAGGGAATAGATAGTAAGATGATGCAGAGTCTGTTCCCTTGAGAGTCTTGATGAGGCTTTTCCCCCCTGCACATGCTGGAATGCCCTTTTGTAGCACAGGCACTTTCAGACTGGCATGTTGGTTGCTTTGCTGGCCAGGTGCCAGTTTTTCCACATGTCTGACTCATACCCTTTATTAGTCTGGACTCAGTAAAGAGATACTTTTGGCTCCAGAGTTCTAAGACTCCCAACAAAGAGTAGCTATTGTCATTTCCTTTGTAAATGATGCTTGCAGAGGCATTATTCTAGGAGCTAAACGAGGTTTCAATTCAAAATTACTCTCATGGAGAGTAATACTTAACAGTACCCAACTAATATGTGCCCCAAGGTACAGGATTATCATGAAGAAGGTGTTTTTTGTTCAACTTTAGACTCTTAAGTCTGGTCTTTTAATTTTTGAGACCAATATTAAATGATAATGGCTTGAGAGTTTGCTTGGAAGGCTAGTAGATAATTTTGGATCCTAGATTGCTAATTTCAGTTCCTTGAACTCTAGTGTAGATGGAGACACAAAATGGAAAGGGAAAGTCCAGAATATTATATTGCTGCTGTGACTATTCTGAGGAAGGCATGAGAACCAAGATCAGTTTTGTTATTCATTCTTATAGAATACTAGAGGCCTGGTACACAAGATTTGTGCACTGGGGGTGGGGGTAGGGACCTCAGCCCAATTCTGCACCCTCTCACAGTCCGGGACCCCTTGGGAGATGTTCGCTGGGGCCTGGGCCTAAGCTGGCAGTCAGACATCTCTCTTGCAATCCCGGACCCCTTGCTCCTACCTGCAGCCCTCCCACCACCGCCGCCCGCTGGGCTCACCAGCCGTGAACCAGGCTTCTGGCTGAGTAGCGCTTCCCCTGTGGGAGCGCACTGACCACCAGGGGCAGCTCCTGCATTGACAGTCTGCCCCCTGGTGGTCATTGCACATCCTATCGACTGGTCATTCCTCCATTTGGTCAATTTGCATATTACGTTTTTATTATATAGGAGGATAGACACAGGTGTGTGTGCATGCACACACACACATTCCTGGTCAAGTCTTATAAACATAATGAAGGGAACTTAATTTTTCTGCTTTGTGATGGTTAATGTTATTTTCTTTGCTAACCATCTTTTCCAGACCTCACCTAAAACTGTTCATTCTAGGCTTTTACATCATGATTAAACATAAATTTTGTGGACTAGCAAGAAAACCTAACCTGTACTTATAATATTGTTTCCAAGGGAACTATATTCTGATTTATAAACAAGTGACTTATAAGTAGTTTATGATTTATTCATAAGATTTAAAGCTACTTAATTGAGTGTTTTTTAAAGCAAGAATGTCCCTAGTTTGTTCAGGATTTAGGCCCATGGTAGTTAGCCCCTGAATAAATTGTCTGAACTGCTTAAAGCAGTAACTTTTAACCTTATTTTGGTAAGTGATAGGAATCTGTACTTTTGTAGGTCAAGCTCAATATACTGAACTATGTTAAACACAGAGAATGGGGCTTTTTTCTTATCATGCCAGGAGTGAGATTTAATTCAGGGTATTATTTGCATGCATGTATGTGTAAGAGAAAGAACTTTTCTGGTGGTAGTTGCAGAAATTAGGGAAGATAGTTGCTAGGCTTGGACTTCATGGCTCAAGTATATGGCCTCTTCATTTTTTAATTTGTTTTTTAAAGATTACTAGTATCTGAAATTTTATGTAGTGAAAATAAAGTTATTTTTATTTTTTTATAAATATTCTAAAATGTGTTGGGAAACTTGAAGTAGTTTGCAGGATGATATTTCCACAATTTGATTTGATAGTAGAATTAACTCTCTGTTTTCTTAAAAAATGGACCTCAAAGTTAGAAGATGAATGCTATTTTCTAATTTGTTTATTCTTAATTCTTTTTGACTAAATTTTTCTTTCCCCTTACTCATTTGAAAGAACATCCTTTTAAATGTTATCTTTTTTTAAATTTTAGTTTATTTTCCTTATTGATTAAGTTATTACATATGTGCCCTTATCCCTTACTTGTCCTCCCCCCCCCCTTACTATTACTATTATCTTTTTGAGGAGAAAACAAAGATAATCATTTTCCTGTTTTGTCACAATGAAATACCAGTTTTAAGTCTTATTTTTACAGTTTAACATTTCTGGAACTGGGATACATGTATAAATAGCGACATGGCAGAATTGGCTTGGTGTAATTTTTTTCTTTCTTGATGCATAAAGTAATGGTACATCTTCTGTTCTTGATAAATTGATATTAAAGGTGCATGCAAAGAGAGTGGATAAAATTCTTTCACTAAATGTGAGTGGAAGAAAGTATTTCCAGCCCGGCCAGTGTGGCTCAGTGGTTGAGCATTGACCTATGGATCTGGAGGTCACAGTTCAATTCCCTGTCAGGACACATGCCTGGTTTGCAGGCCCGATCCCCAGTGTGGGGCATGCAGGAGGCAGCCGATTAATGATTCTCTCTCATCATATGATGTTTTTATCTCTCATTCCCTCTTCCCTCCTCTCTGAAATAAAAGAATTTCCATATTAACATTACTTTCTCATGTATTTCATTTAAAATGTGTATAACCAAAGAAATATATTTATTGTTATAATTACATATGTAAATATTTTATCTACATCCTAGAAGTTTATTTATAAAAGATCTAAAACTTTTTTTGATCTTTTCATTGGGAAAATGGGCTTTATGTTTGTGATTATTTTATATTAACACTAGTGGCCCATTGCACAAAGATTCGTGCAGTAGGCCTTCCTTCCCCTGGCTGCTGGCACCGGTTTTCCTCTGGCACCCGGGACCCAGGTCTTTGGTCCGGCTGCAGCAGTGAGGCTTGGCTTCTCTGCCACTGCTGCTCCTAGCCCCTTCTTTTTATTTTTATTTTTCCAGCTCCTTGAGCAGATGCCAGGGCTGGCTTGAAGCCTGGGTCATCTCCAGCAACCCAGGCCCCCCGCCCCTCCTGGAGCAGAGCCCAGGGCCTGTGGGGAGCTTGGCTTCCTCTGTTGCGAGGAGCAACCCAAGCCTCCTGCTCGCTCCAGCTCCATGCCCACCACCATCTTCAGTCTGTGCCTGTGTATGCAAATTAACCGCCATCCCTGTTGGGTTAATTTGCATAGTTGCTCTGATTGGCTGGTGGGCTTAATGGAGTGACACCAATTTGCATGTTTCTCTTTTATTAGTGTAGATCACAGTATATTTGGGCATCTATGGCACAGGGTAAGCTGAAATGTAAACCTATGTATTTAGTCTTCATATTTGTGAGTATATATCTCCATAAGGAAATCTTGAATTGATATTCAGTTTAATGTCTTAAAATATATTCCATGTGGGAATTAATATTAATCTGTATATAGATTTGGCATAAACTACTGTGCAATTCATGCCAAAAATGGTTCCTTAGAGAATATTTTTATTTTAAAATTTATGGTTATAGATTTGATTCATGAAGTACAGTGTTAGAGAATATAGCCTTAACGTAGTTGAAGAGAAATGACTCGTGCTGCTGTGGTGGCTGTGTATCCGTGTTGAGGGAAAATGAGCTGTGTTTAAAAGAAAAACAAAAGAAAAAAGGAAAGAAAGATGCTAAGAGTATTACAACTGAACATGACTGTTTCCTTATCTGATCCTGCTTGCTTTAGTTTGCTTTCTGGGGAAACTGCTGGTTTCTTCTTCTTTCTTGAATTTCACTAATTTCATTTAAAAGAAGAATAAATTACACAGCTTTACATAATTAGTTCTATGTATAAGTTTTTTTGTGGGTACAACACCTTGTAATTTGTTGCCACAGTCTTTTTTTTTAAAATATATTTATTGATTTTTCACAGAGAGGAAGGGAGAGGGATAGAGAGTTAGAAACATCAATGAGAGAGAAACATCGATCAGCTGCTTCCTGCACACCCCCCAAAGGGCATGTGCCCGCAACCAAGGTACATGCCCTTGACCGGAATCGAACCTGGGACCCTTGAGTCCGCAGGCCGACGCTCTATCCACTGAGCCAAACTGGTCAGGGCTGTTGCCACAGTCTTGATAGGCATTTAATAGTACTTAAATTTTTACTTGAAAGTATAAACACTAGAATTATATGTTATTTTATGTGCATATTTTTTTTCCTAATTTAATTTCCCCAAAGCTATAGTTTGATGCCAAAGTGAAATATGACTCATGAGTAAAATAGGTAAAAAGATTCTTAAAGTTGTTCACTGTTGACAGGAATAAGCTTATTTTTAAAAAATGTATTGACCCATGTCTCATACAGTATTGCATCTATAGATTTCAGTTAGTGTCATTGTTTATCTGAAATTATTCTAACTTACTGCATCATAACCAGTAAAAAGATAATTGGGAACAATCATTTACCCTCTTTTTTACTTTGAATATTGTATTCTGCACTGTTTTATATGTGCCAAAGAGTCTTGGATTTTTGTAGATAGGCATCTATAAGCATCATAAAACATTTAAAGTACTATGCCTAGATAGTATGTCAGCAGACCTACATTCTTATCCTAGATCTACCACTTACTCTCTGTGTGATTGTGAGGAATTTAAAATTTTTCTTTGTTTTTCACCTTTCTATCTTATATAATGGGGATAAATATCTTATTTCATAATTCTCACAACTTTTAAAAATTCGTTTTAAGTACTGAAACATTAGAAAAAATTAAAAATACAAATTGAAATGGTGCTTGCATTCAAGAAATATGTTTAAGATAAAATTTAGATCTTAAAGATAATATTGACACTGGCCATTAAATATCTAAGTATCTGTAGGATAGTAGTAATTTTAGTGACAATGATTAATTTTTAAAAAGGTAAACTGTCTGCTACTATAAAAAGCAATATTGAATCACAGGTTTCATGCTGTGTAGGAATATTAAGCATGTCTACTTTGTTCTTTTACTGCTGATCAGTATTGGAAATGAATTGATGTTTATAGAACCTTATATTTTTCTTCCTATTGATTTTAGATTGCACCATTTGAGGTAAATTTTGGTAGTTTTGAAGTGCAAAATAATGCTTGCATTTGGCGGGAAAATTTTAATTTTCAGATTTGAGAAAATTGTATTGAATTCTTCCAAATAAATCAGAGTCCTATATTCTACAAAATATCCAAAGTTGTCAGTGTTTTTCTGCGTTTGTTTATGGGTAACTTGGATCCAAGAAATAGAGTTGGGTGGGTGAAGGAGTAGTCACTTATAAGGTGCGTGTGTGCACAACTAAGTTTGAAATAACTTAGCTACTTAAATGGAAAGGAGGAGCATTAAACCGTCTCTTCTTTTTCTTGGGGTTTAACAGTTTTTTTCCCTGTCCCAGAAAGTGGCAAATTTTAGATAAAATTTTTTTCTGTAGAAACTTACATTAAGGTACACTGATGTGATCTAATGTAAAAATACATTTGTTGAGAGTTGAAAATCTGAAATTACTAATTTTTAGTGCCTGTGCAGAATCTATGACTCCTTCCCCTTCTTTAATCTTGTCCTTTGTTTGTCTATGTCTATGAATAATACTGTTTTTGAATATTGTTTTTATTAATTCTTTCTAACTTTCTCTTTCACATTTCCTTCCTGGATTTGCTGTTTCCTTCAGTCTCACCTCAAGGTCAGTATGATTGTATTAAAACAAAGACTTTTGATAGAGCATTGTATGCAAACATTATTTTGAGCTGAAATGATAGAACTTATTCCAGGAAAGCAATGTCTAGAAATCCACTTACAAGTGCATAAAATGTCAGGACATTTTTGTTTATCAAAAGAGTGGACTCAAAGTTCTTTGCTTCAAAAGACAGTAAGGATAGTCAGAAAGCAACAATCAGACCAACCACATTTTTACAGAAAGAGAAATGAATGTGAAAGGAGCCACCAGGGGAGTGAGGAGGAAAAATATATTGTTTTAATTTAAATAAAATTTAATCGGAGACATTTAGGCTAATCATATTATATTATCAGGGTGAAGTGCAGGAGAGAAAGTTGCCACAGTGTGAAGAACCTTTGAATTATTTCACATACACAAACCTACGCACAAATCTTTAGATTTTGAGTTTGGTGATTCTGTTGATGGTTGAACTAGTGATAACAAAAACAACTACCTCTATTGCTATTTACATGTTTCAGAGGTACCATGTAGAAGCTTTACACCTTCATGAGTAAGTAAATTAGTAAAAGAAGCAGGCAGAAAGTAACTGGAAACCTGCATTTTAAAAGTTACTCATTTTGCATATGATAATATAAATGAAAGTGTGAGAATTTCTGATAGGGTTTGGAAAATGATGTTGGTAATACCATATGCATTTTGTGTAGCAGCTCTTCTCTAATAATAATGTCATACATATTTATTATTTAGAAAGACACCTGTCTGATTTACAAATAGCTTATGGGTTTACCCTGGACAGATTATTTTAATAAGGAACTATAAATAGAGAAGGTGATTTCTCTAAGGTCAACCAATAGTAAGTGATGATACCTGAATTTGATGCCAGATCTTCTCATTTCAATCTCAGAGCTCTTTATGGAGTTAGAATATGAGCTATGAAACCCCAGATTGCTTGAATTTTCTTAGGTAGATTTCTCATCTGTAAAATTGGGATAGTTATCCAATCTAAAGGATTGTTGTAAGTATTGATAGAGTTCATACAAAGAGCACTTAGAACAGTGTCTGGCACAAGGTAAGCAATCAATAAATGTATCTATTATAATTACTCCTTTTTGCTTTTTTCATGGAATCCTATTTGATCCAGGGTATCATAGCATGATGTCAAACATTTCAGGTTCTTTAAAACACTGTGCTGATTATATTAATCTATACTAGTGTCAATAGAAAGTGCAAAGTAGAATATCGGTGCAAAATTGTGACTGTGTAGAAAATGAGAAAAGAATACATATTTCTTCTATATTGATATTTTAAGACTCCACTTATCCTTTAAGATGAAGTTGAGACTTTTTAAAAAGGTTCTCTTTCCCATTTCTACTCCCTTGCATTTTGTCTCAGTATTTAAATTGCAAACTTTAATAATATTTCTGAAAAAGTCCCTTATCTTTGAATCTTTTAAAAATAAGCAATTTGTGGAGTGTAAGTACATTTTTAAAAAACAAAACAAAATAAAACTCTCTTGCATAATTAATTATATTAATCTAATTTGTGAAGGTGGTTCTTCAGTCAGATCTACACTGTCTTTTTTCCCCCATTTTTTTATTACATAAAGTATTACAAAGATTAGTACTTATATCTCTTTTTTCCCCTGTCCTTTCCCCAGCCTCCCCCTCTGCCCAGTGTTTTGTGTCCACTGGTTATGCTTAAATGCATGCACAAAAGTCCTTTGGTTGATCTGTTCCCGCCCCCCAACCCTCCCTGTCCTTGTTGCTGTAATTTGACAGTCTGTTTCTCTTTTAGCCATCACCTCTCCTGCTTTACCGATAAATAGAGCTGGAGGGTATCAGCAAGCTTAACATTTCTATCTTCACTCATCTTTACTTTACTTTTGTTTCAGTAGAATGAATGTTCCAGCTCTTTGCCAAGGTTATATCTTCCCATTTTCTTTATCCCTTCCCTCTTACTACTTTAAAAAAACTTGCTCCATAAATCAGATCCTTCTTCTCCGTATTTCCTTATATCTATTCTTTTTCGTTCCCCTGACTCTTTCAAACATAAAACATATCCTATTTTCCCCCAGTTATTAAAAAGAAATGTAAATAATCCTTCCCAGTGTCTTTTCCTTGGCTTCAGTGTACTACAGTATTTTACTTTTACCTTTTACTTTTTTCTATTTATTTGCACAGTTATGAAACCATCATTTATTCTTGCTGCCACCACTTTCATACTTCTGTATATTTTGCAAACTAGTGTAATTTGGATTCTTCTCTCCCTCCTGAATCAAAATTGCTTCAGTGAAATGTGCTAGGTGCCAAATTCATTGACCTTGTTTGTCTTGGTCACACTGATGTTTTGGGGTGTTAGATATTATTGACTTCCTTCTTTATAGAAACTGTAGTTTGTGACATGTTTTCTGCTACATCTTTTACTATCTAATTGGCATTTTTTAGTCTGTTGTGCTTTTCTTCTTATACACGTTTCTTAATTTTTGTTGTTTCTCGTGTCCTTGAGAAATACTCCTTTCATCTATATCATTGGTCACCTGCTTTGTTACCACTAATGACTCAGTTCTTTTTTTGTTTTTAATTTTCATGGAACTCCTATTTCAAATAAACGATATACATTGCAGAAAAAAAATCTTAGTGTTTGCAATTAAAATAGCAAGCACGGATACTGTATTTCAAAAGTGGGTTTTCCATTCTTCTCTAAACATTTTCTGTACATACTACAGTCTGAAATTATTTGGAATTATGTAATTAAAAATGTGAAAAAAATTCAGCTTTAGTAGAAAAATATAATGAAGGCATTTGCCTTGTTTTTGGAGAACCTTCATCTCTAACTTAAGCTTCAGGTGGACTCATATTTTTATTGGGAAGTTTTATTGCTTTTTCCCATACTTTGTTTTTTCCATGGCAGTTTTTTTTTTCAATTACAGTTGACATTCAATATTATTTTATATTAGTTTTAGGTGTATAGTATAGTGGTTAGACATTTCTATTATTTATGAAGGGATTCCCTCACCTGGCACTACATATATTTATTGCAGTATTATTTTTGTTATTTGTGATACTTAACTATAGTGTTTGTGTTTTAGTGTCTCCACTAAGCAATTTCATTTTGGATAAATTTATTTGTTTTCTCTTTTCCTCCCTTGTCCTCCTCTGCCCAAAGCATAGAGATTTAGTACAAAGCATAGAGATTTTATTTAAAGTGATGACGACTGTAGACTCACATCTCTATCCTTAAACCTATACATCTTTTTAGTTCTTGTTCATGACATTAACCCAGAAAATGAGTATAAAGAAATAATTTCATGTGTAAATTAAAAGATTTGATTCAGAATTCATCTTTACTTTTTACTATAAAGTAGCACATTTAGTTAAAGGCAAGATATTTAAGAAGTAAGGCATATAAATGTCATCTTTTTTACTCTCTAACTCTTAGATCTAAACAAATTGAACTCAATATTATTATTACCTATATTTTATTTAGCGGTGACTTCTGCAGATTTGCCTTCAAAACAAATGTTTGGAATCTATGGGATACTTCCTAATACTGGTAACTGCATTAAGACCAGAGTCCCTATATTATTATGTAATAAAAGTTAAATATTTTATGCCTTGCTCAAATATATTCATGTTGTTATAGTAGTTTTCATAAGATGTCATTTCACAAATTCTTATTTTGAAAGCTTAGTTATTTTCTTATTTTTTAGTTAAAGTATTCAGAACTTTATAGTCCCCAGAGCATTTCTGACCCTAGGGGATCTGTTTATAAGAAGTTTGACTTAAGGGCAAGAGTTTATAATCTAGGAGAATGATCTGCTGTTAATTGCATTTTTTTGCTTCTACTTGTCATCCCACGGGCAGTCGGACATCCCTCTCACAATCCAGGACTGCTGACTCCCAACCACTCACCTGCCTGCCTGCCTAATTGCCCCTAACCACTCCCCTGCCAGCCTGATTGACACCTAACTGCTCCCCTGCTGGCTCTATTGCCCCTAACTGCCCTCCCCTGCTGGCCCAGTCACTCCTAACTGCCCCCTCCCCCCCGTGGCCTGGTCGCCCCCAACTGCCCTCCCCTGTGGCCTGGTCCCCCTCAACTGCCCTGCTCTGCCAACTCAGTCAGCCCTAACTGCCCTTGCCTGCCAGCCTGGTCACCCCCTAACTCCCTTCCCCTGCCAGCCTGGTCGTCCCCTAACTGCACTTTCCTGTGGCCTGATTCCCCCTCAACTGTCCTCCCCGGCCAGCCTAGTCACCCCTAACTGCCTTCCCCTGCTGGCCTGATTGCCCACAACTGCCCTCGCCTGCCGGCCATCTTTGACCACATGGAGGTGGCCATCTTGTGTGTTGGAGTGATGGGCAATTTGCATATTACTCTTTTATTAGATAGGATAGCCAGGATCTGGAAACAGTCCAAGTGCTCAACAGTAGATGAGTGGATAAAAAAGCTGTGGTACACTTACACAGTGGCATTCTATGTGGCTATAAAAAGGAGAGAGTCTGGCTAGTATGGCTCAGTGGTTGAGCTGTTGACCTAAGAACCAAGAGGTCAGGGCATATGTCCAGGATTTGGGTTCAATCCCCACGAGAGGGCGTGCAGGAGGCAGCAAATCAATGATTCTCTCTCATCATTGGTGTTTCTTTCTCCCTCCCTTTCTCTCTTTTAAATATAAATAAAAATATATTTAAAAAATTTTAAGAAAATTAAAAAGAGGGAACTTTACCCTTTGCCATTGCATGGATGAACCTGGAGAGTATTATTCTAAGCAAAATAAGCCAGTTAGAGAAAGACAAATTCCATATTATCTCACTAATATGTGAAATCGAATTAACAAAATAGAACCAGAAGTATGTATACTTGGAATAGACTGAAGGTGCCACAGGGGAGGGATGTAGGAGTGACAGAATAGAGAAGGTAAAGGGATTAACTAAAGAACATATATCCACACCCCCTGAACATGGACCATAGTGTAGTGAAGGCCAAGGGACGGAGAAATGGGGGTGGGTAGAGGTCGGCAAAGTGGGACAAAATGAGGACATCTGTAGTAGTGTCAACATTAAAAATTTTTAATAAAAGAAAAGAATGAGTACATGTATGCTCTGCAGAGACAGCGCAAAGGAAAGGGTAAGGACATTAAGACATGTGAAAAGGCAAAAATAAAAGTGTGAGGTATTAATAGAAATATAGATGATTATAAGGGCCTTTAGCTGTGGTTAATAAGACTGCATCATCTGCCTTTTTGCCACCTCTGTGATCCCCCTTGCTGCTATCCCTTTACCATATCAAGCTTATTAACGGAATTTGGATTTTATTATGTAGTCAGTATGAATCCAACAAAAACAAAAAATGGGAATGTAAACTAAACTTATAATTTGCATATTGAATGTTGGTAAATTAAATCATGTTTTACATAAAATCAGAATTCTGTTGGTTAAGGACCCCTTGGAAGTAGAATGTAAATGTTTTGGTGATAAAAATAAATTGCCCTATAATTGTTTAGATTTATAATTTACACTTTTGATATTTTTGCCTTCCTCTCTTCCTCTAGGCTCATTCTTTATTAATGAAATCAGAAACTTTTACTTTTGTTCTTTCCTCACATTTCAGTTAATGCGTTAATCATCTTCTGCCCAACCGATTTAATGATTTTCATTTTATTTTAACCAGAATTTATGAAGAAAACCACTTATGTCATTTTCTAATAACTAGCACCAGAAAAAAAGCTGTGGCTATTATTTACTTAATATATCTGATTATTATTATCACTTTTGTTAATGCCTTGATTCCCACAGTAGCCTTCAACTATTACCTCTTCATTGTGCATGTTATAGTTACCTAAGTTAAATTAGTTATTAGACAGAGCCCTGTAAGGTCACCAGATGAAAAACTATGGATGGTGTTCTCCATATATACAGTTTAATACACTGTTGTGCTGTTTGATTAAAATGTAGTATTCAAGAGCACTCATCATTAACATAATCTTGGGGGTACGTAAATGTATTACTATCTACAAAAGCACTTTTCAGACTGAAAGAGAAAAACAAAATAGCAGGAAATAAAAATCCTTATTATGTCTTTCATTGTTCTGTTAATGTTGGAACATACTTTTCCTAGGTCCTGAGGCCAGCTATCTCAGCCAGGTCTGACTTCCACCAAGACCAATTGAATCCCTGCTTGATTCTGTGAGGCCTCAGGCATATAAATAGAAAAATATGAAATGAAGAAGATAATTAAATGAAATAGAAGTATTGGGGAAGAAGAAGAAAATTTAAAAGGGAGAAAAATAGAGATGGGGCATTAAGGATATATAAAATTTCATTCAAAAGTCTATGATTGTATGTTCTGTTTTAGAACAGTGATTGAAATTAAGGTAATTCATAAATGAAATGGATGCTTTCGGTAAATTGCTTAATGCTTTTTTTTCTCTGTTACTATGAATAAATCAGGGAGAAATCCAGAGTGAGCAATATAGAGCAGCAGCATCCTCCCCCTTTTAAAAAAACTGAAAACAATTGGCAGTGTATTTATTCTGTCAAAGGTCCAAAAAGACAAGTCAGCATTTTAAAGTAGGAATTTTCTTTGGTTCTCTGTTTCTTTGCCACACACATATTCATATTCCATGGTATAATAGTCATAGCGTTGTGTTGAATCCCCTACAGGGCTGTTCCCCCTCAACTGCCTTGATGGTTCCATATGCGCGCGCCCTCTGGAGTAATATACTAGTACTGCTAAATTATATGATGTATATAACTTTGCCCAGAACAGATCTCTTGATTTTTTTTTTATTTCTCTTACCTAGTTCAGTAAATGGAGAATAAATCACCAACTAATTCTTGATTCTTTCCTCCTACCACCTCTCACATTAAATCTATCACTAAGTCCTATCACATCTCGCAAATAGACCTGAAAATTCTCTCTACTTTCTGCTGTGAACCATTCTCTCTTGTTCAGACTACCTGCAGTAGCTTTCTAACTGCTATTCTTGCTTGTATCATGCTCCTCCACTAGTCACTTCTCCATAGCAGCTTGACTGAATTCTTAAAACTTAAAGCAGATGCTGTCACTCCTTGCTTAAAACAGCTGTGCTCTCCCCTGGCTGTGGTTAATAAGACTTTATCATCAGCCTTTTTGCCACCTCTGTGACCCCATCACACACTGCTGCCCCTTTACCATATCAACCTTTTTTTTCTTTTAAGTACTAGTAAGCCAAGCTCTTTCAAAACATATGTACTTATATTCTCTGCCTCCCAATCTTTGCATGACTTTCACATCCTTCATGGCCGTTTCTCAGCAATGTCTTCTTTGACTGCTATAACTAAATATACTGCCTTGTCACCTCCCCAGTCTCTATTACATAGCACATGTCACTGTGCAATGAGAAGCATGTTAGTTGTGTTGTCTGCCTCCCTCTTTTGATAAGTTCTACAAAGGCAGTGAGGTTGTATTCTGTTCTCTTAAACTATGTGGCTCTTGGTTGGCAGTCAGTATACGTTTGAATAAATGAAGGCCAATTCTTTTCAGAAAAATTTGACCACTGAAATATTGTTGCTGATCAAGTTGATCCTATCATGTATCCCAATGGAGATGGCATCTTCCAACAAGACAATGCACCATGCCATGGTGGTTGTATTGTGCAGGAGTGGTTTCAAGAACATGAGGGAGACTTTGCCTTGCTTAGGTGACCCCCACAATCACCAGATCTCAATCCAATTGAGCATTTGTGGGATGAAGTTAAAAAGAGCCATCAGGCAGCTGGTTCCACAACCTTCAAATCTCACAGAACTGGACAGTGCTATTCATCAGGCATGGTGTCAGATTCCTCGCATTACCTTTCAACATCTTGTGGAGTTAATGCCAAGAAGAATCTCCTCTGTTTTGAAGGCAAAAGGTGGCCCAATGAAGTACTGAAGGGGTGGCCAGAATAATCTGGCCACTCAGTGTATAATAAAGAGGTAATATGTAAATTGACCATCACTCCACATAAGATGGTCACCACAAAATGGCCAGCAGGGGAGGTCAATTGTAGGGGATCAGGCCAGCAGGGGAGGGCAGTTGGAGGGACCAGGCCTGTAAGGAAGGGCAGTTGGGGGCAACCA
>PVJC01000153.1:20703-140627 GCA_004026665.1 Murina feae | reverse complement strand
AATTTCAGTGCGAAATTATAGCTAATTTGCCTACAAACATCAGGTGGTCATAATAATCTGGCCAGTCAGTATATGTGTGTGTGTGTGTGTGTGTATTTTTTCTATTTAATCCCTTCGCCAAACTGCCTCCCCTCAGTCTGTTCCATGTATTCATGCCCTGCTTCTATTTTGGTAGTTTATTTTGTTCATTATATCACACATATAAGTTAGATAAGGTATTTGTGTTTCCCAGACTGGCTTATTTCATTTAGCATAATGCTCTCCAGGTCTGTCCTTGCTGGTTGAAAAGGTAATGTATTGGTTTTTAAATTGCAGAATTATATTTATTTACCTCAGTTCATAACTTGAATTTTTATTAGGTTACTTATTTTTATTTGTGTTTATGGGCTGTTCCTTTGTACTTTGTGATACCAAGGAATTACTTCCTAAAACAAAAGGCTTGAGCAACCTAAAAAGCACTCCAGTAGAATTAGCAAACCACAGCCCACTTGCAGTTTATTTTTATATAGCCTGCAATTTAAGAATGGTTTTTACATTTTAAAATGGCTGAAAAAACAATATGTGACACAAGTTATATATATATGATTCACAAAGAATAAAAATATTTATTACCTGGTTCTTTACAAAAAAAGTTTGCTAACTCTTGTCTGGCCCTTCATTACCTGTCTGACCTCATTCCTAGTGTGCTGTTTCTCCATCTACTTCACTCTTGAGAGCTTTGCACTTGCTCTTTCCTCTGTGGAACACTTCCCTCAATACGTGTGTAGCTATGGCTACCTCATTTTCCTTGAATGTTTGCTTAACTGTTAACTTCATATTGTGTCTTTTCCTGGACACTTTATTTAGACCTTCATTCTTACCTCCCATCCTCACTCTCCTGTCTCCTTTCCTCTTTTATTTTTTCCCATTGGACTTATTACTTATTGACATTCAGTATATTTTACTTCTATTCTCTATATTTCCTGAAGACAGTAATCTCATAAGCACTGAGATTTCTGTCTATTCACTGCCATATTCCCAGAGATAGTATCTAGCACATACAAGCTTTCATGAGATATTTTTTGAATTAATGGTAATAGAGTTATTCTAAGAACTAACATAAGAAAAGAGCTTTTCCTTAAAGCACTTCAGTGCAGTGAAATGAGTGACTCCTGTAAGACAGGTCTTGTTCACATCTGTGGAGACATACAAAATAAGATTCTTGCCCTGGAGAAGGTCAGTGTGATAGTGAGAACAGACATAAGAATAAATGAAATTAAATGTAAGATAGGACTAAGTATCATGCTGAATTGATATGTTGAATTGATAATTTAAAATTTTTTGAGAAGTTAAAAGTGTTTATATAAATCCCTACATTTTTGCTGATTTTACATTGATACCTTCTCTTTTATTCTCTTTTATTATGGCTTATTTCTGTAGGCTGTTAGGGAATACAATTCATAAAATTAATTTTCTTCTTAATAGCAGTTTCAAAATAATGTAAAACTATTATAATTTTACTAGAGGCCCGGTGCACAAAAATTTGTGCACTCGGGGGGTGGGGAAAGTCCCTCAGCCCGGCCTGTGCCCTCTAGCAGTCTGGGAACCCTTGGAGGATGTCCACCTGCTGGCATGCCTGGCCAGCCTGGGCGAGGGGCTGAGGGCTATTTTTAGACTGGCCACACCCCTTTCAGGGTTGGGGTCCCTGGCAAGCCTGGGTGAGGGGCTTAGGGCTGTTTTCAGGCTGGCCAAATGCCTTTCAGGGAGGGGGGTCCTGTTGGGGTACCTGGCCACTCTGGGTGAGGGGCTGATGGCTGTTTACTGGCTGGCCAAACCCCCCAGCAGGGACCCTTACCCCCTGAGGGTGGGGCCATACTGGGTGAGGGGCTGATGGCTGTTTGCAGGCTGGCCACAGCCCCTACAACCCAAGCTCCCAACGAGGCTGGCTAGAAGCACGTATCTGGGATTTATTTATCTTCTATAATTGAAACTTTGTTGCCTTGAGCGGAGGCCATAGCCAGCCTAGGCAGGCAGCTTTCTCCATCACCGGGGCAATGAACCCTTCAGTTTTCTCCAGTTCTGTGGCTTCTATAATTGAAACTTTATTGACTTGAGCAGAGACCACAGCTGACCAAGCAGGCAGCTTCCTCCATCGCTGGGGCAATGAAGCCTCCTGTTTGCTCTAGCTCTGTGGCTGCTGGCCTCCATCTTAGTTGGGTTAATTTGCATACAGTCGCTCTGTTTGGCTGGTGGGCATGGCTTCGGTTGTAGCCGAGTGACCCAATTAGCATACTACTCTTTTATTAGATTAGGTTTTAAGTTTAGTTGGCAGATATAATATGAAATCCGTATTTTTAAGCCCAGTTAGATACTTAGGTAATATTATTTGATTTTTATATTTTAATTTTTATATTAACTGAATGTGAATAGAGTTATTCTGGGGGTGGTAGCAGGAAAGGGAGAGACTGTGTGTGTGCACAATGAGTATATATTCTCTCTGTATGTAACATTTTAATATAATATAGATGTTTATGTATAATATATACTCTAGCAATATCATTTTACTCCTTAATATACATGAGCGAAATTTTATTTTTAATATGTATTTCTTTAAACTTGACTATAATAGCATTCTATTTTTTTGTGGGAGATTTTATAGTAGGATAACATATTTCATAGTGTTACTTATCTTTTTGACAAAGGAAAGCATCTGTAGTCTCTGACAAAAATATAGTCTCTAGATATAGTTGGAATAAGTTTGAAGAAGACAAAGAAGCTTAATTTTTCCCCCAGTTAATTTTTTTTGGTGTTTGAGGAATAAGGAAGGCATTTATTTCTCAGTGTTTACATGATTTGGGGTTATTAAACTACTAGAGGCCTGGTACACAAAAATTTGTGCACTTGCCGGGGGTGGGGGGTCCCTCAGCCCGGCCTGTGTCCTCTCACAGTCTGGGAACCCTTGGGGGATGTCCACCTGCTGGCTTAGGCCTGCTTCCCGGGCGATCAGGCCTAAGCTGTCAGTCTGACATCCCTCTGGCAGCCCAGGTGCCCTCGGGGTCTATCCACTTGCCAGTGGGGAGCAGGCCTAACCTGTAGTTGGACAACTTTAGCACTACTGAGGAGGCAATAGAGGCTCCCACCACCACAGCTGTACTGGCAGCCGTCAGCCTGGCTTGTGACTGAGCAGAGCTTCCCCTGTGGGAGTGCACTGACCACCAGGGACAGCTCCTGCATTGACCGTCTGCCCCCTGGTGGTCAGTGTGTGTCATAGTGACCAGTTATTCCCAGTTGTTCTGCTGTTAGGGTCAATTTGCATATTACCCTTTTATTATATAGGATAGAGACCTGGTGCATGGGTGGGGGCTGGCTGGTGTTCCCTGAAGGGTGTCCCGGACCAGGGTGGCGGTCCCTCTGGGGTTCATGGCCAGCCTGGGTGAGGGACTGAGGGCTGTTTTTAGGCTGGCCATATCCCTTTCAGGTGGAGTGAACAATAACAAATAAATAGGTGCAGAGCCTGCCATGCATAGCCTATTTAATAGTCCAATGCTTCTTAAACTTTAGTGTGCATTTATATCACCTGGAGATCTTGTTAAAATGCAGTTCTGATTTAGTAGATATGGCATTAGCCTGAGAATTCTGTATTTTTAACAAACTCCTAGGTGATGCTGATGAAGTGAGTTCATTATGGATCACACTTTAAGTAGCAAGATGGTAGACCCTTGACATTTTATAAAACTTCTTGTGGCAGAAAGTAGTAGAAATTAAACTGTTTACTTTTTCATCTTTACTTTTCTTTTTTCTTACACTGAAACTTATTCATATCTGTGTGGAGAGAGTAAAATCTATTAATCATTTCATTGTTTACTATAACATTTTGGAACTCATAAATTGAAAGTCTGATTTTAAAGAATTAATTCATTTATGAATTTCTTTTATTTTCTTTCTTAAAGTCTAATAAAAGATGTAAGTTCACTTTGAATTTAACTCTAATTAATTCGTTTAGGTATAAAGGCAGTCTGAGGGAGTTAAAAAATCTATACTAAAATTGTAAGTGCTTTTGTTTCTGGTAGCACTTTAAAATTTGGATTTACTAACATGTATGGGTTTTCTTATAAACTCAGATTTCAATCAAATTACATATTGATCTAAGTATAAGTGAAGAGAAGGAAAGCTATGTTTCACAGTTCTAATGTCACAAAATACTTATTTCTGAATATATATTCAAGAAATGCTCCCTCTTATTTTTATTTATTTATTTATTTTATTTTTTAATTTTTTAAATATATTTTACTGATTTTTTACAGAGAGGAAGGGAGAGGGATAGAGAATTAGAAACATCGATGAGAGAGAAACATTGATCAGTTGCCTCCTGCATACTCCCCATTGGGGATGTGCCCACAATCAAGGTACATGCCCTTGACCGGAATCGAACCTGGGACCCTTGAGTCCGCAGGCTGACACTCTATCCACTGAGCCAAACCTGTTAGGGCGCCCCCTCTTACCTAATCTAATAAAAGAGTAATATGCAAATTGGCCATCACTCCAAGACACCTAAGCCACACCACCAGCCAAGCCACACCCACCAGCCAATCAGAGTGGCTATATGCAAATTAACCCAGCCAAGATGGAGGCTGGCAGCCACAGAGCTAGAGTAAACAGGAGGCTTTTGTTGCAACTGCCTGACTAGGCCGGTGGGCCTCTGCTCAAGCAACAATGTTTCAATTATGGAAGCCATGGAGCTGAAACAAATAGGAGGCTTCATTGCCTGCGTAGGCCTCCGCTCAAGGTAACAAAGTTTCAATTATAGAAGATAAATAAACCCCAGAAACCTGATTCCAGCCAGCCTCGCTGGGACATTGGGTCAATGGGAGCTGTGGGCAGCCTGAAAACGGCTCTCAGCCCCTCACCCAGGCTGGTTACACCCCCATGGGGTAAGGGTCCCAACTGTGGGGGCTTGACCAACCTGCAAACAACCATCAGCCCCTCATCAGGCTGGCCAGGAACACCAGCAGGTGGACATCCCCCGAGGGATCCCAGACTGCGAGAGGGCACAGGGTGGGCTGAGGGACACCGCCCCCCCCCCCCCCAATGCACAAATTTTTGTGCACCGGGCCCCTAGTTTTTAATAACATGTTTTCATGATACTGCTTTCTGTGTCCTTTTCCTGAGAAAGGGTATTAGTGAGACAAGAAAGTTGTGTATGCGTCTGTTCCGGTTAATTTGTGAGTTCAGTACTATACATGCATTCATGATCACATGTGCACACACACAATGCAAGAAGGTGGGAAAGAAAGCTAGCAGGAAAAGGAGTGTTTTAATATTTCATGTCTGTCTATACTTTCCTTGGTTGCCTGAATTAGATAAAATCATTTTATTTTTATATTTAATTGTCCTTTAGTTTGTGAAATAAAAATATAGAACGGATAGCTGCAAAATTAAGTTAAACAAAGGAAATTGAAAATATGAATAGAAAATAGAAAATTAAAGAGCAAAAGTAAATAAATAAGGGAAACTCAAATGTGCCTTAACAGGCTACTTTCTGTCTAGTCTGATATAGATAAAGACCATATTTTGACATACAACCATATGTCATTTTTAAAAAAAAAAACTTTAACATGTGAACAACATTTTATGTCAGTTGTAGAAAGTTTAGGAACTACACACTCACACACACACACACACACACACACACCGTAAAGAGAAAAGTTAAAATATACCCAAGTTTTCCTTTTCAATTTTTATTTTTCCTTGATTATGCTTTTGCATACTTGCACCTACAGGGAGGGGCAAAAAGTAGGTTTTCAGTTGTGAGTTGTGTACAACAGTTTATTCCTGTATTATTAATTTTTGTATTATTTTCCATGTGAACAACTGTAAACCTCCTTTTGCCTCACCCTGCATTTAGATTGATATTCTATATTTTTTAGTTAGCATTTTATTATGTCTTTTTGGAGTTGATGGAGGTAAACATTAAAATTATGTGCCCAATATTGTGAAAGTCAAAATAAATTTTTTAAAAAAATATACAAGTGATGTGGTGGTTGGGATAGGATAGGAGCTATGGATTTTTAAATTCTATTTCCTGAAACACAAGAAAAATACCTTGACCTAGTCTTGCCAGTATGGCTTGATTGGGCATCATCTGGTGCTGTACTGAAAGGTTACGGTGGTTAATTCCTGCTTAGGACAGATGCCCAGGTTGCTGGCTCCATGCCTAGTAGGAGGTGTGCAGGGGGAAGCCTATTGATGTTTCACTCACATTGATGTTTCTCTCTCTCCCTCTCTTGTTCTTTCTCTCCAAACAAGTCAATAAGCTCAGCCCAGGTGACTCAGTGGTAGAGCGTCCACCTAGACCCTGGAGGTCATGGTTCAGTTCCTGGTCATGAGCACATGCCTTGGTTGCATACTTGGTCCCCATTAGGGCATGTGCAGGAGGCAGCCAATCAATGATTCTCATTATTGATGTTTCTCTCTATGTCTCTTTCCTTTCTTCTTTGAAATCAATAAAATATATATTTTTTAAATTAAAAAATCAATAAAATATTTAAAATAAATAGATAAATAAAAATATCTGACCTAGTTCTATGACTTGGGGGTAAAGATCTGGAAACAGCCCAAGTGCCCATCAGTAGATGAGTGGAGGTCTTAAAAATGGTGTTGGTATAGACGGACATGTCCCACGACTTGTCCCGGAGCAGGTAGGGTGAGCAGCTGAAACGAGTAACATCCAGCCCAAATTGGCAGAAGAGATTCATCTGGGAGACAGTTTGCAGCCGGGGGACTATTAGAGGCTGCTGGATGGGGCTCCCCTAACTGGACAGCATCCACTGCCTTTGAAATCTCTCCCAGAGTGGCCAGCTCTGTCATGGAAAAAGCACCATCTTCATTGGCTGTTATCAGAAGCGTATACATCCAGGGACCCTGCAACCACCCACCCACCTAGCTACGAACCTAGGAGCACCTGAAATGAAGCAGCACGAATACATGGACTCAAACGAGTCCTGTACCTCCTCGTGGAAAGGTCAGATTTCACCTAGATAAAGGAGAGAGAATTATATAACCGGATACCCAGAGAAGAGAGATTATGGGAGACAAAGAAACAGCCTGCATATAAAAGAAAAACAGGCATCACCAGAAATGGAAGTAAACGAAATGGAGGCAAACAACCTGTCAGAGAAAGAATTCAGAGAAATAGTCAAAAGTGGATGAAAAGAATGGAAGACAAATTCAACAATATGTGTAAGAACCAGGAGGAAATGAAGAACTAAGAAGAAATGAAAAATTACATCACTGTTATAAAGAACTTAATAGAAAGCATCAACAGTAGATTAGAAGAAGAAGAGGACCGCATCAATGAGCTAGAAAACAAGATAGGAAAAAATACCCAAGCAGAGCAGCTTCTAGGAAAAAAAAATTAAAAAGCAGGAGGAGAGCATAAGAGAACTTTGTGACAACACGAAAAGAAACAACATATGCAAAATAGGGATGCCAGAAGGAGAGGAAACAGCAAGGAATAGAAAGCTTGTTTGAAGAAATAATGACAGAAAACTTCCCTGATACAGGGAAGAAAAAACACAAATCCAAGAAGCTCACAGAGTCCCAACCAAAATGCACCCCAAAAGACCAATGCCAAGGCACAGTATAGTTAAATTGGCAAACATGAACGACAAAGTAAGAACCTTAAAAGCGGCCAGAGAGAGACAGAAAGTTACCTACAAAGGATCCCCCATCTGACTAGCGAATGATTTCTCAACAGAAACACATCAGGCAAGAAGGGAATGGGATGAAATATACAAAATCATGCAAAGGAATGGTCTGAATCCGAGGATAGTATACCCAGCAAGGCTATCAGTCAAAATTGAGGGTGAAATCAGGAGCTTCACAGACAAAAAAGGACTAAGGGAGTTTGTTACCGCCAAACCGGCAATGCAAGAAATGTTAAAGGGTCTGCTGTAAAAAGTAAAAATAGGAAACGAAGAAGGAACACAAGAAAAAAGAATAAAAATGGGGACTTTAATACCCCACTATCACCATTCGACAAACCCTCTAAACAAAAAATCAGCAAAGAAACATCAGTTGGGTCACAGGCAAAGTCTCTTCAAATTCAAGAAGACAGAAATCATATTAAGCATCTTCTCAGATCACAGTGGCATAAAGTTGTAAATCAACTACAATAAAAAGAATCCAAAAAAGGTCAAACACTGTGAGTCACCAGAGAGATCAAAGAAGAAATAAAAAGCAACAAACGACAATGAAAACACAACAATCCAAAATCTACGGGACACTGAGGAAGCGGCCTTGAGAGGGAAGTTCATAGCTCTACAAGCCTACTGCAGAAAACAAGAAACAATGATAATAAATTACCTAACCTTACAACTCTAAGAGTTAGAAACAGAGCAACAAGAAAAGCCCAGTGTAAGCAGAAGGAAGGAAATAATAAAGATCAGAGTGGAGATAAATGACATAGAGACCAAAAAAAAAAAAAAAAAAAAGATCAATAAAACCCAAAACCAAGAGCTGGTTCTTTGAAAGGATAAACAAGATTGATGAACCTCAAGCCAAGCTTACCAAGTGAATAAAATCAGAAATGAAAGAGGAGAAATAACAACTGACCCTACTGATATACACAGGATTATTAAAAATTAGTATGAACAACTCTACTCCAACAAATTGGACAACCTGGAGGAAATGGAATATTCCTAGAAAAATACAGCCTTCCAAAACTCAATCAGGAAGAATCTAAAATTCTCAATAAGCCAATAACTATAGAAGAAATTGAATCAGTAATCAAAAAGCTTCCAGCAAACAAAAGTCCGGGGCTAGATGGCTTCACAGGCGAGTTTTACCAAACATTCAGGGAAGAATTAAAACCTATCTTTCTCAGACTATTCCAAAATATTCAAGAGGAAGGAACAATTCCTAGATCATTCTATGAAGCCAGCATTACCCTAATACCAAAAGCAGATAAAGACACCACAGTATTTCTAACCCTCTATCCCTCTCCCCTCTTTTCTGTAAAAATCCATAAAATATATATATATTTTTAAACAGAACAAAATAACTTCAGAGAAATAGATGCATGGAACAGAATAACACATCACAGTGTGTGGGGGAGAAAGGGCAGGAAGAGATTAACCAAAGAACATAAATGCATAACATATGGACTCAGACCATAGTATGGTGTGGGGCGGGGGTTGGGTGGAATGGGGCAAAAAGGCAGAAAATGAAAGACATCTGTAATACTGTCAACAATTGAAATTTTTTTTCTCCAGCTAACTGGGGAAAAAAAAAAAGAGCAAAAAGTTACTTATTCTCAGATATAATTAAGGTAAAATGTACTGAAGAATGAAATTGATTTTGATTGGATCAAAAGTTTAGCCTCTAACATTTGCCTTTTACCAAAAAATAGTAAAGTGGTTTTAATTAGGTTTCTTACTGCATGTGTCCTATTGCTTGAAATAACCAGGCTGCGCTACAGATGTTAATGGTTGCCAGCATCATATGGAATAATTCACAGATGCAAGGTGAAAAGAATTTGCACACCATTACATTTTTTTTCGGCCTTAAAACAGAGAGCAAAATCTTTGCATGGAATAAGCCATTGTTATTAGAAATTTAATTTTGAAAAAGAGCAATTGTCTCATGCAAACAAGATTTTGTCTTTGTCTTTTCTGAATAAAGATCTCAATCTATTTCTTTGTTGGTTGGTATGATTGATACCAGATTAATAAAATTAGAAATATTAGCATGGGAAATTATGCAGTGAGGAGATTAAAATATAGATATTAATTCCATTTTTATTTCTCTCAGTGGTAACTGGTTTTACTATATTTTCTGTGGCTGAATCTTTCTGTAGACATACTTTAGATGGCAGAAGGTAAAAATCTGAATTATGACCTTTTAATAGTATATTAGTGTCACTTCCATCAAACAGTGACTTTTTATCTTATTATCTATACCATTAATTTACTATTTAATTTTGAATAATTTCTCATAATTAAAATCCTATGATGAAGTATTTAGAACTTATATACATATAAAACTTTTTTTGCCTAAAGATCTATATATATTTAAAAAGAAGTAATATGCAAATGAGGTTGGGATTCCATAAAGGTCATGACCAGGGTCCCGAGCCTGAGAGAACAACACGCAGGTGTGGCCTGGAGCCTGAGAGAGCAACACAGAGGGGTGCCTGCTTCGAGCCTCCAATGTGGCTGGGGGCAGGTCCCCAGTGGGGTACACACACACACACACACACACACACACAGGGCTCCTGCTGTGAGCATCCAATGCGGCTGGGGGCAGCCCCCAGCACACATGCACGCGCGCGCACACACACACGGGCGCTTGCTCTGAGCCTCTGACATAGCTGGGGGCAGACCTCCAGCGGAGATACATACACACATACACATACGGAGCACCTGCTCTGAACCTTTGTGGCCAGACTGTGGCTTAGGAGTAGGCCTAGGCTATCAGTAGGACGTTCCATGAGGGCTCCTGGACTGTCAGATTGGGCAGGCTGGGCTGAGGGACCCCCAAACCCAATGCATGAATTTTGTGCACCAGGCCTCTAGTATAATCATATCCAAATTATTCAAAAGAAAATGTCTTTTTAAAACCTTTTATAGAGGATTTCAGTTTTGTTTCTGATAATATTAACTATATTCTCTGAGAAACCTTTATTACATGGAAAAATAGAAGTGCCAGATTGTTTCATTAATTTTATAAATGTATGTTTGATTGTGAAGGAAGTAAAGAAATTTTAGAGGTAAATATCATGCAAGATATAAAATAGGATTTATTCATGATAAAATAGGTTTAACAGTAGAAAATCTCAAAAGTCTGTCAATAAATTCAGCTTTCATTTACTACTAAAATAGTAGACACTTTTAGCAGACAAGGACTAGATAAAAACTTTCCAAGGAAAAGAGTACAGCAACTAACAGTCAATGATGAAATGTAAAAATCACTTTCTTTAAGAATCAGGAGAGAGACAAAAATACCCACTCTCACTACTTACTTTCATCATAGTTCTGGAACTTCTAGCAAGTTCAATAATACAAGAAAAAAGGAAGTGTAAAGATTAAAAAATTAATTGTTATGTATTGTCTAATCCAGGGATCCTCAAACTTTTAAACAGGGGCCAATTCACTATCCCTCAGACCGTTGGAGTGCTGGACTATAGTTTTTTTTAAAAAAACTACAAACAAATTCCTGTGCACACTGCACATATTTTAAGCAGGACAGGCAGCGGCGGCAAAAACACCCGAAGGGCCAGCGGCGGGCCACATGTGGCCTGCCGGCCGTAGTTTGACGATGCCTGATACAATCTAATAAAAGAGTAATATGCAAATTGACCCTCACTCCGTTACACATAAGCCATGCCCACCAGCCAAGCCACACCCACCAGCCAATCAGAGTGATTATATGCAAATTAACCCAGCCAAGATGGCCGCCAGCAGCCAAGGAGCTGGAATAAGCTGGAGGCTTCCCCTGGCGATGGAGGAAGCTAAGGTTCATGACTGCTTAGGCCAGCTGTGGCCTCCTAAGTTTCAATTATAGAAGATAAACAAACCTCAGCTACCTGCTTCCAGCCTTAGGCTCAAGGAAGTGCTGGGAGCCTGGGTTGTCAGGGGCAACCCAACCTGGGCTCCGGTTAAAGCAACAAAGTTTCAACTTTAGAAGATAAATAAATCCCAGGTACCAGTTTCCAGCCAGCCTTGCTGCAAACAGCCATCAGCCACTCATCCAGGCTGGCCAGGTACCCCGGCAGAGACCCTCTCCCTAAAGGGGATGTGGTCAGCCTACACACAGCCATCAGCCCCTCACCCAGGCTAGCTAGGCACCCCAGCGGGAACCCCACCCTGATCCAGGACACCCCCCAGGTCAAACCAGCTGGCCCCCACCCATGCACCAGGCCTCTATCTTATATAATAAAAGGGTAATATGCAAATGGACCCTAACAGCAGAACTACTGGGAATGACTGGTCATTATGACACACACTGACCACCAGGGGCCAGACGCTCAATGCAGGAGCTGCCCCCTGGTGGTCATTGTGCTCCCACAGGGGGAGCTCTGCTCAGCCACAAGCCAGGCAGCCAACTGCCAGCACAGCAGTGGTGGCAGGAGCCTTTTACACCTCCTCAGCAGCACTAAGGATGTCCGACTACATCTTACGCGCTGGCAAGTGGACATCCTCCGAGGGCCCCTGGGCTGCCGAAGGGATGTCTGGCTGCCAGCTTAGGCCTGATTACGCAAGGAGTGGGCCTAAGCCAGCAGGTGGACATCTCCCGAGGGGTCCCAGATTGCTAGAGGGCACAGGCCGTGCTGAGGGACATTCTCGAGTGCACAAATTTTTGTGCACTGGGCCTCTAGTATTATGATAAGAGTCCACAGGAAAAGTATTAGAATTAGTAGGAGCATTGGCCAAGTTTGTCAGATATAAAACCTAAATACAGAAATCAAGTGCATACCTATATGCCAGCAAGAAAACATTAGAAAATTTAATTTAAAAATGTTATTGAAATAATGTTTTCAGGAAAAGATCATTAGTACATGGAACCATTAGATCAAAGCTGATGAAAGGGTAAAGCTAACACACAGAATGGAACCAGGCTGTCACTACCTTCATTCTGATTATTCATCACTAATGAATAATCAGTGTGGAAATACCATTATTTTGTATTTTGACCTAACACGTTGAAACTGAATCTTTTTAAAGCTAATTTTCAATATCTAAGAAAGAAAAAGCATGAGGTAAAGCAACAAATGATACCATGAATGAACAGACATTCTAAAATGTGAGTCATTTTACAGAACTCACATTCTTTAACAAATCAATGGCATTAAAAACAGGGCAGGGGAGGAGATGAGAGAATTTTCTCTAGATTAATAGAGAATTGAAGGATTTGACAAACACAGTGCTATGGATTGTATTGCAAATCTTTTGGATTCTGATTCAAATGAGCCAGTTTAAAAAAATTGTTTTTGTAGAAAACTGGAGAAATTTGCATATAGACTAGATATTAAATGACAACAAAGAATTACATGTTAATTTTGTTAGTATTTACATTGTTGAAAAGTACTTTTTTAACAGAGACACAATATCTGGAACTTAAATAACATGTTTTGCTGTCTATGGAGTCTTGTAGGATTTTTATGATTTCTCATCTTACATTTAAGTCCTTTAGCCATATTGAGTTTGTTTTTGTGTATGGTGTAAGTTGGTGATCTAGTTTCATATTTTTGCATGTATCTGACCAAATTTCCCAGGACGATATATTAAAGAGACTGTGTTGACTCCATTGTATGCTCTTGCCTTCTTTGTCAAATATTAATAGAGGATAATGGCTTGGGTTGATTTCTGGGTTCTCTGTTCTGTTCCATTGGTCTATATGTCGGTTCTTGTTCTGGTACCAGGCAGTTTTGAGAACCATGGCTTGGTAATATAGATTGATATCTGGTATTGTGATCCCTTCAACTTTGTTCTTCTTTCTCAGGATTGCTGTGACTATTCGAGGTCTTTTTTTATTCCAGATGAATTTTTGGAGAGTTTGTTCTAGATCTTTGAAATATGCCATTGGTATTCTAATGGGGATTTCATTGAATTTGTAGATTGCTTTAGGTAGTATGGACATTTTAATGATGTTGATTCTACCAGTCCATGAACATGGTATGTTCTTCCATTTGTTTATGTCTTCCTCTACCTCTTTTTCAATGTCCTGTTGTTTTCTGAGTACAGGTCTTTTACCTCCTTAGTTAAGTTTATTCCTAGGTATTTTAAGTTTTTTGGTACAATGTTAAATGGGATTTTTTTTAAAGTTTCTCTTTCTGTGAGTTCATTATTGGTATAGTAAAAGGCCATAGATTTCTGGGTGTTAATTTTGTATCCTACTACATTGCCGAATTCATTTATTAGGTCTAGTAGTTTTTTTTGATGGAGTCTTTGGGGTTTTCTATGTATAGTATCATGTCATCTGCGAATAATGATAGTTTTACTTCTTTTTTTCCAATTTGGATGTCTTTTATTTCTTCTTCTTGTCTGATCACTGTGGCTAGAACTTCCAATATATATAGAGATTTTATACACAACAGAAGTAGCAATGCATATAGGTTATGCTCGACAATTAGTTATCAGTATATGTATTCTTACCTCAGACCATCCTGAAAATGAAATTATGTCTCCACTTCATACCATATACAACATAAGTTTCAGGTGGATGAATGACTTCACTGTAAAAGACTAAGTCACAAAATTTTCAGGGAAATCTTTATGAACTTGTGATGGGGAAGATACTGTGAAAAAGTGACAAGGAAAAGTGACAAAGGAAAAGTTTGATATATTGAAGGAATTAACATTTTTGTAAATGAAAGCATATCATATTAGAAAGCAATCAAAGAAATAATTCATAAATTGGAAGAAAATATTTGTGTAGCATATAGCAGATAAAGGATTATGATCCAGAATATACAAAGGATACTTACAAATCATTAAGAAAAAGATACCCTCATTGAAAAATGGGCAAAACACATAAGTAGCTACTTCACAGAAGTAAACCAGAATGAAAAGATTTTCAGCCTCAGTAGCTAGGAGGATACATTTTAAAACTATATGACATTTTTTATTTATATCAACCAGATTGATAAAATTTAGAAATTCTGTTGACCTGGTGAACAGAAACAGATTCAGAGGCAGAACAGCATCAAACAATCTGTCAAATTAAAGCAACAAGGACAGAGGGGGGATGGGAGGGGGGGGGTAATAGATCAACCAAAGGACTGTTATGCATGCATTTAAGCATAACCAAAGGACACAGACCACTGAGGGGAAGGGGAGGCTGGGGGAAGGGCAGGGAAAAAAAAGAGATATTTGTACTAATCTTTGAAATACTTTATGTAATTAAATAAAAAAAAAATTTAGAAACTCTGATAGTACCAAGTGTTAGTGAATATGCAGAAGTGTAACAGGTATTGTTTTGCACTACTGGGGCAGGTATAAATTCATATAACTTCTTGGAAAATAGTAAACTTGAAGGTATACCTACTATATGACTTAAAGTTCAGTTTGTAGGCCTATACCTTGGAGAAACTCTAGAACAATGTATCCAGCTGCATTGCTTATAATAGGAAGAAACAAAACAACTCAGTTGTTTGTCAACGTGGGAATGTCTTAAAACAATTGCTGTATATTATTTTACACTGCATTGAAAATGAAGGGATAAAAAACTACATTATATTCATTGATCAGTATGAGTCTGAAAATATACTGAAAAAAATGGTTTATTGATAAACTTTATATATAAATTTAAAGAACATGCAAAATAAATGATCAATATATGCAACAAAACTATAATATAAGCAAGGGGATTTTAAACAATGTTTAGGATGTAGGATATTCTTAGCTTAGTGTGGAGGCAGTGGTATAGGATAGGGAGCTTCAGAAGTAGATGTAATGTTCTGTTGCTTAAACTGGGTTTCTACATCTTTATAGCATTATTTTCATTTATATATACACTAGAGGCCTGGTACACGAAATTCCTGCACTGGGGGAAGGGGTCCCTCAGCCTGGCCTGCACCCTGTTGCAGTTCAGGACACCTCAGGGTATGTCCGCCTGCTGGCTTAGGCCTGCTCTCTGCAAGCGAGCCTAAGCCAGCAGGTGGACATCCTTCTCCCAGTCTGCGACCCCCTTGCTCCTTACAACTGGGAGCACACTGACCACCAGAGGGCAGCTCAGGCGTTGAATGTTTGCCTCCTGATGGTCAGTGCACATCATAGCAACCAGTTATTCTGGTTATTCCACCATAACGGTCCCTTAGGCTTTTATTATATAGATTGCATATCACCTTTTGAAAGTGTGAAGGATTTAATAATAACAAAATAAGATTTGTATTACAAAACCTTTCTTAATCAGCTATTCTACTGTTTCATAGCTTTGATGTCAGGAGACTATTTCCATATTTCCAACATAAATCTTTGACTTGGTTTCTTTTTCATTTTTAACTACCTCATGCCCTCCTTTTCTTTTAGGATTTCATTGTACTTCCTGTGAAGTACATGCTGTAATACATGTTCCTAAAACATTATTGTTAACAATTTGTTACTGTTGGTAGGAGTGCCCTTGAAAGTCTTGGAATCATTTTGCAGCAGGAATTCTTTGTTGGTTTTCATCTATTCCTTGGTGGCAGTGGTTTAAATTGTAAATGAACATTTTTTCTATACATATATATCAATAGCTTGATTTTTCTCCTCCCTTATCAACAGGCAAGTGAAAGACCAGAATAAGAAGGTAGCGAATCTGAAGCACAAGGAACAGGTGGAAAAGAAGAAGAGTGCGCAGATGTTAGAGGAAGCTCGGCGAAGGGAGGACAGTCTCAACGACAGCTCCGCACAACTCCAGGTGAGAACACAGGAGAATCTGCAAGGCTCTGGTGAAGAGACTTGATTCAGAATTGCATGTTGTTTTTCTCTTCATCTCTATCTGCTCTTTTTCCTCTTTCTAACCCTGATTACTGCCTTCCTCTCAGACCAACTCCTTAGCAATAAAGGAATGGCTTTAAATAGAAAAGGAAAGTTTTATTCCACAGCTTTGTGCAGACACCTCAGCATAGGAGAAAGTTCATCTTGCTTCAAGTTGATCACACTTAATTGGTAAGTATTGTTTTAATTTAATGAATGGGTACTGTTGTGCTTTAGGGTGGTCATTTTAACTATTTTGCATTTTTCTTTATTAAAGTGTAATGCTGGTCTTGATTTGTATCTATATTTTTAACTTCTTTTTTCCCCCCATTCTTCCTTTCTCCCTTTTCTCCCCACCTTCCACTCCTATTTTTCCCTCCTTCTTTTATTTTTCCTTCCTTTTTAAAAATTCAGAGAGCATATTTCACAGTCATGCAAGATGTATAAGCTGTAGTTTTTTTTACCTCAGTGAAGTGGTAATTATGTGTGAACCTAATTATTTACAGACCAGAGGCCCTGTGCATAAAAATTTGTGCACTTTGGGGGGGTTCCTCAGCTCGGCCTGTACCCTCTCACAGTCTGGGACCCCTCGGGGGATGTCCACCTGCTGGCTTAGGCCCGTTCCCCGGGCCGTTGGGCCTAAGCTGGCAGTCAGACATCCCTCTGGCAGCCCGGGAACCCTCGGGGAATGTCTACTTGCCAGCAGGGAGCAGTCCTAAGCTGCAGTCAGACATCCTTAGCGCTGCTGAGGAGATGGGAGAGTCTCCCGCCACCACTGCTGTGCTGGCAGCTGGCAACCTAGCTTGTGGCTGAGCAGAGCTCCCCCTGTGGGAGCGTACTGACCTCCAGGGAGCAGCTCCTGCATTGAACATCTGCTCCCTGGTGGTCAGTGTGTGTCATAGTGACCAGTCATTCCCAGTTGTTCTGCTGTTAGCGTCAATTTACATATTACCCTTTTATTATATAAGATAGAGGCCTGGTGCACAGGAGGGGGCTGGCTGGTTTGCCCTGAAGGGTGTCCCAGATCAGAGTGGGGGTCCCACTGGGGTGCCTGGCCAGCCCGAGTGAGGGGCTGATGGCTGTTTGCAGGCTGGTCACACCCCCTTCAGGTGGGGGTCCCCACTGGAGTGCCTGGCCAGCCTGGGTGAGGGGCTGATGGCCATTTTCAGGCTGACCATTCCCACAGGCTGGAAACAGGTATCTGGGATTTATTTAACTTCTATAATTGAAACTTTGTAGCCTTAAGCAGAGCCCAGGTTGGGTTGCTCCTGACAACCAAGGCTTCCAGCCCCTCCTTGAGCAGAGGCAATGGCCATGGCCATGGGCTGGAAGCAGGTATCTGAGGTTTATTTATCTTCTATAATTGAAACTTTGTAGCCTTGAGTGGAACTCAGGGCAGGCGGGAAGCTTGGACTTCCTCCATCGCCAGGGGCAACTCAAGCCTCCTGCTCACTCCAGCTCTGTGGCCATCTTTCTGACGGAGTGAGGGTGCGATGGTTAATTTGCATATTACTTTTTTATTAGATAGGAGTAAGTTAAACCAGGTAACAATAGTAGCGGTGACCATATGATAAGTGTCAATTATGTGCCCATTTCTTGAAACTAAGCCCTGAGCATTCACTGTAACCTTCACAGAGACCCAGGATGCCTGTGATTTTGTGCACATTTTACAGATGAGGAAATGGAATCAGAGAAATCAAATTACTTAACTCATGTATGCACGTGGCTCTGTTATGATTCTGAGACTTCCTGGATCTCTAGCCTGTCTGAACGAAGATTTACGTTTTAGAGAAGAATACCCTAAACTTCTTAGAAACTTCTGCTGAGACCGTTAAGCCACAGCCAGATTTTTTTTTGTCATTATAACTTCTAATTGGGTATGATAGAGTGTTTAGGTCACAGTTGCATAATTGTGAAATCTTTACTGCAGAGATTTGGAGGAGTTATTATCTAGTATATAGAAGCCATTTTTAGGCTTTCAGCATACTCATTTCAGACATTAAATCTGACTTAATACCTATTTTCATTTCCTAAGTAACCAGTCAACTGGTTGGCCAGTTGCTATGAGGTGCACTGACCTCCAGGGGGCAGACGCTTCATGCAGGAGATGCCCCCTGGTGGTCAGTGTGCTCCCATAGTGGGTGCACTGCTCAGCTGACTGGGATGAACAGGGCTGGCATGTGTGGGAATGGCTCCTCCCCAGTTGCCTGCTGCTTCGCTCACTAGTACATCCCTCGGAATATTGGAGGCCTGTTTCAGCTTGATCCTCGCAGGCCATGCCAAGCGACCCCACCAACTGGGCCCTCTAGTTTTATATAACTTTTCCGATTATAAAATTTATATACCTTATAGAAACAGTATAAAGTTCCTCAAATGCACCGACTTTTGAAAAACAGCATGCAAATTTTCCTTGTCTTTGCTAACAATAATTGAAACTGTCAGTTTTCTCTTGTGTGTGTGTGTGTGTGTGTGTGTGTACATATGTATGTATTGTCAGATCTGATGAGTGGGAAATATATAATGTTTGTTTTAATTAATATTTGTTTGTTAAAGTAATATCTATCTTCGATGGGGGCTGTTTTCCCATGAATTTTTTGTTCAGTTTCCCCCATTTTGAGAACATATAAATAAGTATTTACCTATAAATCTTTTTAAGTTTTCGGTTTCTTTTTTACTTTTTCTTTTGAATTTAAAATATTTTAGGATACTTTTGTGTGGTGATGGTCTTAGCTTTTCTTCATTGCTAACAATTTCACTATTGGAAATTATTTCATTACAAGTTTTAATTGCCTTTATTTTTTATGAAATTATTTAATAATTATTCTGTTTCTGGTGTTTCAATTTAATCTTTTTTGAACTCGGATCACATTGGTTTTTTTGTTGTTTGTTTTTTAATACTCACTCAGGATATTTTCCCACTGATTTTAGGGAGAGTAGAAGAGAGAGGGAAACACAGAGAGAAATATCAGTGTGAGAGAAACACATCTATTGGTTGCCTCCTGCATGAGCCCTGACCATGGCCCAGGACTGGGAGAAGCCTGCAATAATGTACGTGCCCTTGACAGAATGAAACCTGGAACCTTTGGTCTGCAGGCTTACACTCTATTTGACTGAGCCAAACTGGCTAGGGCACACACTGTTCTTTTTAATTATAGGAAATATTTTATGATAAGACTAGTGGCCCAGTGCACGAAATTCATGCACAGGGGTTGGGGGTTGTCCCTCAGTCTGGCCTGCACCCTCACCAGTCCGGGATCCCTCTCGCAATCTGGAACCGCTGGCTCCTAACCCCTGGCTTGCCTGCCTGATTGCCCCTAACCACTCTGCCTGCTGGCCTGATCATCCCCAACTGCCCTCCCTTCCGGCCTGGTCACTCCCAACTGCCCCCCACCCCCACTGGCCTGCTCACTCCTAACTGCCCCCTCTTCCGATCTGGTCACCCCCAACGGCCGCCCTCCCTTTGCTGGCCTGATCGCCCCCAACTGCCTCTCCTGACAGCCTGCTTGCCCTCAACGGGTACTCTCGCAGGTAGCAGGTGCTGATTAGGGGAGGAGGGCATGATTGTTTCCTGGGACTAGTTATGTAAGCTTTTCAGAGGGTTCCACAGGCCTCAGAGGGGCAGGCTCTGGTTGTCCCTGGAGGCGCTGGCAGGGAGCAGGGAGTTAGGGGGGTGGCGAGGCTGAAGGGGGAGTAATTGTCAAACCTTCCCATTCTTTAAATTGTACCTGGCTGTTTCACACGTGTACCTGCTCAGGGCAGAGCTCTAATCTTCTGGAGTGGGATTGGGGCCGGGCTAGGGCAGAGCCAGTTGGGCTAGGAGGGTGAGTTTAGCCGCACCCCCAGGGAGGTTCATCTTGCGGAGAAGCACTGCTGCTGTTGGTGAGGGAGGGCAGGCCAGGGAAGGGTCGGACCCTGGGGTGGGGGCCACTGAGGCCTGCCTCCACCTGAGTCTGGAGTTGTAGGGAGGAGAAGCATGCCCAGCCTTAGTGAATTTGTCTCTGGCTCCCCACCCCCTGCTGTGTGCTCATCAATATGCAAATAGGTTATGGGGACACCATCATGCACAAATTAGCATATTCCCTCCTTATTATATAGGACTAGGGGCCCGGTGCACAAAAATTTGTGCACTTGGCAGGGGGAGGAGGAGGTCCCTCTTCCCGGCCCATGCCCTCTCAGTCTGGGACCCCTCAGGGGATGTCCACCTGCTGGCGTGCCTGGCCAGCCTGGGTGAGGGGCTGAGGGGTGTTTTCAGGCTGCCCACAGCCCCCTTAGGTTTCGTGCACTGGGGGGATGGAGAGCTGGTGAGTGCAGGCGTGGACGTTTGCTGCCGGGTGGCCCACTATTGCACATGCCTGGTGGGCCCCCACTGCTGAGGGGACACACCTGGCGCAGAGCCGGGTGGCAGGCTGGGGGGTGGACGCTGGTGCATGGTCTCTCGGGAGGGGGGGCCCTGCTGCTCAGCGGACACACCGAGGTGAAGCCAGGTGGCAGACGCTTGCACTCACCCCACGGAGGCCCCCCAGCGCAGAGCCTCGCACATGCCCCACAGAAGCCCCGGGGGTGGAGCCAGGTGGCGGACCAGCGTTGGACGCTCTGCGCGGGGCGGAGGATGCTCACACATGACCCCGTAGGGGTACCCCCCCAATGCCCCTGCCACTGAGCTAATGCACCCGGCACGCATTAGGTTAGATTTTGTCTATGGACAGATTTTTTTTTTTTGTCTTCCTCCTTGTTATTGTGTCTTCCTGAAAATTGTTGGTTGAAACACAGATAGTGTGTCTATTCCTGGGAGTGAAATGAACACGTCCTTTGTTCTGTTCTGCCTCGGAAGGAAGTGGGGATGGGGATTTGAGACTATCTAATCAGGAGTTGAACTAGATTTAAAGTTTGTTATGATAGTTTCCTATAATGAACCATAGGCTTTCAATTTTTCTAATATTACCTTGTTCTTAGGGTGGAGTCTGTTTATCAGAGGGTTTTTCTTATTGCCTCCTTCACTCTTAGGCCTTCTGTGCCTATTGCTCAGAGAGGGTTTTCTCCAAGCCCTTGCCCCTCTCTTAGTAGTCAAATGTTGTTGCTTGTTTCTTAGTGCTTTCCAGTTTGGTGGAGTGGGACAAAGAGGCTCTCTGTTGTCATGGTTCAGTCTCAGGCTTAGCAGGGTCCTCAATCTTGGAGGAGGGACTTTCCCAATAAACCTGACCCTCTCATAGTGATTGGGTATCTCTAATGGTATACACTCAATATGGTGTCCTTTCCCCAGCCAGAGGTAGAGGTTATTCTTTCTATTATCTTCTTAGGTCCTGGAGGCAATAATATATGTTTTTATTCCCCCTGAAAATTAAGACTTTTTGCCCATAGGTAAGAAAGGTGCGGGTGATGTGTATAATTTTTTCTCACTATAATGTCTACTCTTTCCTAGACTTTCACCATTTAGGAAAGCTTCCTCCAGTTTTTTTGTTGAGAACATTTGGTGAGGATCCAGAGAGAAGAGTCTTTGAATAGGGCAAACCCCTTTTGCCTGAAGCTTCCTGGGGTTCTATACTCTCGTGGTCATCTACACTCAGCTATTTGCAAATTTTTTTTTAAAGAAATTGAATACTTCATAATGGCTTAAATAGCATTCCCCTATTCTCTTCTGCTCATTCCTATGTGAATAAGTGTTGAAGTCTCCATCTCTCCTTAGAGGTACTTATCAGTAATATCAGGTTTAGTTGATCTGTTATGTCAGCAATCTGATGACACCAACAAAGACAAATTAAAGGATGGTCAGCAATACAGATGACCCAGCTAAAGTTGGATTGCCTGAACTGTATTCCGACCATTCTCAGTAGCTTTCAGTAACCTGAGCATAAAAAGAAAGAAATTAAATGATAATATTACCCAGTAGTCAATGGTATGGTTTTGCTGGGTGGGTGTTTTGGGATAATGGTACTACAAAGGGAAAAAAAGATTGTGCTAAGGGAAAATTAGATAAGTCTATCATAGTACACAACTTAGAAAACAAAATTTAGAGATTGGAAAGGAAACAAATGTTAAGAGATAACCTATGGACATAGACATAGAGGGGTAAAGGCCTGGGAGGGTTGGATGTGAGGTGGAAGGGGTCAATGAGAAAAACATATACAACAAAGGGAACATCTGTGGCAGACCTGCCTCAGAGGCTCCACATGGGGCTGCAGAAGCTCCCGCAAGCCTAGCACAGGCTCCCGGGGTGGATACAGGCTGCTGACCTGCCTCGGAGGCTCCCCTCGGGGCAGCAGAAGCTCCCACAGGCCCCTGCACAGGTCCCCAGTGTGGATCCAGGAAGCGACCTGGGGTGGAGGAGCCTCCCACACACCCCGCGCAAACCCCGGTGTGGATCCAGGTGGCAACTAGCGGCGGGGGAGCCTCTGAGGTCACGTGCCCCGGTGATCGCTCTACTCCCAGGCCCCAGCCGCCTGGAATCCATCGCCAGCTGCCCTGCTCCTCACCCCGCGGTTGCGGCCAAGGGCCAGGTTGCTCCTCTCGTCCCGGCTCCCTGAGGCAGAGTTCTTCCCTCTGCCTTGCTGGACCCCTGTGCCTTGCGCGACTTCTTTGGGGCTGCGGCCTCCGCCATCTTGGCTGGGCTAATTTGCATACAGCTGCTCTGATTGGCTGGTGGGCATGGCTTAGGTGTCCTGGAGAAATGGTTAATTTCAATATTACATCTTTATTAGATTAAATAAGCCTTTCTTTATGTTTGCCCCTTACCTGTTTTATTTGTCTTGTTTCTTCCTCCCATTTAATGTTTTCCACTCCCCATCTGCCTTTGTAAACCCAAAGGTGCCCTTTTGGTCTTCTATCAGTTGTTGTGATAACAACAAAAGTGCTTTCATATGCAGTTTCTTATTTCCTCCTTTTATAATCCAAAAGGAAAGTAATCATAGTCCTTATTTATATATTACATTTAGAGGAAACGAATTTAGAGTGGATGCATGACTTTTCCAAGGTGATTCAGTATGTGATAGATTTTAAAGATTAAGGTAATAAAAAATGATAGCTGATGGCCATATGCAAGACACATGTATATAATTCATTCAAATATAGAGAAAAGAGCACTGGGCTACAAATAGGATACTTTGGATCTGTTCTCAGTTCTTTTACTAGATAGCTCTGCTACTTACTTCTTAACTGCCTTATTGCAGATGACAGCCCAGCAGAAGTGAATATCCTCAGCATCCAGGTTGTGACCTCTAAATATGATTCCTTGCTAAAAGTTGCCAGCAATTCTTGGAGAAATGGCTAATAGTAGAATTCATGAGGGAGTAAAATAGTAGAAAACCAGTTGATTGAGGATTTACATTTTAAAAAGTTTTTCTAATTTTTTTGTTTGTGTTTTCAATATCTGAATATACATTTGGGTCCCCCTGTTTGATGTTTTCATGAAATAGGAGAAGTAAAAGTAAGGAATTATTTTAGTATTTTAATATTTCCAACATAGCATTATAATTCAAGGATTAAAATACATTCTTATGTTAAAAAGAAATAATTTATACTTAATGTTTTGAACTTTGATGAGTATGAATATTTAACCTTTATCAGATACCATCAAAGATTAATTCTGTTTATCATGTTAACACATAGTGTGTTTTCTTTTGTTTGTCAAGGTTAAAACTTGAAGGTTCATTTCCACCTTTTGCAATTCAGTGACTGCCAGTTATGGTGATAAGAACATCACTGGCTTCAGTCGAGTAGAAGTTTCAGCTTGCCACAAAGTAGTAGTACTGCTTTTTTATTTACTTTATTATAAAAAAAATTATATTTTAAAAAATAAATAACACACATAATGTAAATATCAAAGTATTATAAAGTGATAATCTCAAGGATATTATTGGCAACCCAGAAATCATACATTTATATTCCTTCCCAATCATTGTTTCCTCCATTCCTTTAGAGAAAATCATTCTTGTGACTTTTGTTGTTCTTTGCTTTTCTTTATGACCTGTATATACAATATAATAAAGAGGTAATATGCAAATTAACCCTCACGCCCTCACAAGATGGCTGCCTACCACCAGGTTGGCAGGGGGTTAGTGAGGGATGACTAAATGACTGAACAAGCAGGCTGCCTGGGGCAGCCAGGCTGTCAGGGAGGTTAGAGAGAGACAACCAAATGACTGAACAAGCAGTCTGTGTGGGGTGATCAGGCTGGCAGAGGAGCCATAAGGGGCAACCAGGCCGGCAGGGGTGGGCAGTTAGAGGTGACCAAGCTGGCAGAGGGGCAGTTGGGGGTGACCAGGATGGTGGAGGGGGACAGTTGAGGGAGACCAGGCCAGTGGGAGAGGTAGTTATGGGTGACCAGTCCAGTCGGGGTGGTGCAGTTAGGGGAGACCAGACCGGCAGGTGAGGCAGTGAGGGGCAACCAGGTAAGCCAAGGGGGGCAGTTGGGGGTGACCAGGCTGGCAGGGGCTCAGTAAGGGGTGAACAGGCCAGTTGGGGGGACAATTAGGAGCGACCAGGCCAACAGAGAGTGGGCAGTTGGGGGCAACCTGGTCAGTAGCAGGGGCAATTAGGGGTGACCAGGCCGGCAGGGGGGGTAGTTAGGGATGATCAGGCCAGCAGGCAGGTGAACAGTAAGGAGCCAGCGGTCCAGGATTGTGAGAGTAATGTCCAACTGCTGCTTTAGGCCCGATCCCTAGGATAGGGCCTAAACCGGCATTCAGACATCCCCCAAGGGTCCAGGATTAGAGAGGGTATAGACTGAGCTGAGGGGAACTCCTCTCCCATCCCCCGTGCACAAATTTTGTTCACCAGGCCTCTAGTATATAAATAAAAAGTATAGGTCAGTTTTGCAGGGTTTTATTTTATGTAAATGGATTAATTGTATTTATTATTTTGTGACTTCTTCTGTTCAACATCATGTGTGGGTTTCATTCATGATAGTTGCACTTAACATTTGTCCTTTTATTATCCTTGCTTGCTGTGTTTTTTAAAATTCAAAATCTCATATTTTATCTTGAAATTGCTCTGAAAAAGAAAACTATTTCCTTCCAATTTTCCATTTTTTGAATACTTTAATGGAACTAAAAGTATTCCTTTTGGCAGAAAGTGAGTTTGGATATAAATTACTTTGCTCTTTGTTCTTGGCTCAACATACTAAAAGTATTCTGAAGAGATTAAACAAATTCCTTGCAAATGAATTGAAAATGATACCACTAAATGCACTGAATCTAGTGTGCCCACAGATTCTAAACACTACTTTTGTTTATCCTGGCCTTAATGCCTTTAAGATATCATATTACCACTAAATTGTATCCTCTTTGTATCTTTGTGTTTTGGACAATTACTATGATCTTTATTACCTAGGCTTAACCTTTTTTGCCTTTAGAAGCCCTTTTACTCTCTTAAAAATTATTAAAGACCCAAATGTAATTTTTATGTTGCTTATCCTATATAATAAAAGGCTAATATGCAAATCAAGCAGACGGCAGAACGCGGCCAGTCGCTGTGATGCACACTGACCCCCAGGGGGCAGGCACTCAACGCAGGAGCTGTCCCCTGGTGGTCAGTGTGCTCCCACAGAGAGAGCACCGCTCAACCAGAAGCTGGGCTTGTCAGCCAGCTCACCAGTGTGCTCACAGCTAGCGAGCGCAGTGGCTGTGGAGGGAGTCTCTCCTGCTTCTGCAGCAGCTTCTGCAGAGGATGTCTGCCAAAGGGCCCGGACTTCAAGAGGGCACAGGTTGGTCTCTGGGACACCCACTCCCCTCCCCCCACCACACATCTAGTAATTATATATATGCATTTACTTACTGACCCAGCTGTCCAACATCTAGATGTATCTGACATACACAAACATTTTTAAAAATATATTTTTTATTGACTTCAGAGAGGAAGGGACAGAGAGAGAGAGAGAGAGAGAGAGGGAAAGAGAGAGAGAGAGAGAGAGAGAGAGAGAGAGAGACATGTCAGTGATGAGAGAGAATCATTGATTGGCTACCTGTTGTACTACCCCCACTGCAGATCGAGCCCAAAACCCGGGCATGTGCCCTGACCAGGAATCAAACGGTGACTCCTTGTTCTTAGGTCTGAACCACTGTGCCATGTTGGTCAAACTATACACAAGAATTTTTGCAATATTGTTGGTAATTGCAGAATATTGGTGACAGCCTAATTGCCCAAAGGTAGGAGGGTGCTTGAATCCACTATGGCACATCCACACATTGAAGACTGCAAGCTTTTGAAAAGAATGAAGGCACCAACCAAGTGGTTCAGTTGGTTGGAGTGTTGTCCCGTACACCAGAAGCTTGCAGGTTTGGTTCCAGATCAGGGCACATACCTAAGGTGCAGGTTTGATCCTCCATTGGGCTCTGTGTTTGTGTGTGTGTGTGGGGGCAGTTGACTGATGTATCTCTCTCTCTCTCTCTCTCTTCCTCCCTCCCTCCCTCTCCTCTTTCTCCTTCTTTCTCTCCACAACCCCCTTCCCTCCCTGCCTCTCTCCAGTCAATAAAAACATATCCTCAGGTGGAAATTACAAAACAAAACAAAACAAAAAAAAAAAGAATGAGGAAAGTCTCTAATGAACTGTGTGGAGTGATTTCTAGGACATTCTGTCAAGTGGGAGAGGGCACAAAAGACTACTTATAATATGCTACCCTTTGTATAAGACAGTAAAAACATATGATCTTATTTTCAAAAGAAATCAGGAAGGATAAACTAGAAACTAAAAAAAACAATTATCTGTGGGAATGGTTGAGAGAGAACTGGAAAGAAGGGGGAACCAGATTTTAGTTTCTGTATACCTTTCTCCACTAAAATGATCCAAGATTTCTTGGAAAAGTGGTTGATTCCAAGGCTGGGGCAGGGAATATACACAGTGAGCCTGGACAACCTTGTGGTTTCAGAAAGTAGGAACATGCTCAACAAAAAGATCTCTCACAAGATTTGGGGTCTTATAATGTCTTATTAGGTATATATATGACTATTTTAAGACTTGATTATACAATGTTTTTTTAAAGTGTTTCTAGCACGGTCCATATATACTCATATTTAACGTATTTTACAATTCCAGTTGATAGTTGTAGATATAGGACACGAATATTAAAAACAATAAGACACTGGCTCCTGGATCTCCATAGAGGTGCAAAGTCAGCTACTGTGTGAGTCGACCCAGCAGGAGCTACAACGAGATCTACAGATTTCTCCCCTTTGTTTGGGGTTTGGAATTTTTGGAGCTCTCTGACCCAGCTCCAGTTTGTTAGGTTAGGCTGCAGGTGGACAGGCAATTCCTTTGTGCCACTATGCACAGCTTAGATGGGGTTGTAAATTGGGTGGGCCAGAGTCTCAGAGAATCACCAGGGCGGAGCAAACAGCGATGGCTGTCGGTCAGCCATCTCAGTGTCTGGGTGTCTCCGCGTCCCAGAGTCTCAGAGTCCTGTGGCCCCACAGTAGCAATGATCACTGTGAGCAGCTCTGTGAGAAAGCTACCCTCACTTCCCAACCTGATGCCAGACAGCCCAGTTTCTCCCCGTAGGAGTCTGGGTCCCAGAGTCTTGCCGGAAATGAGTTCCATGCAGTCGGGAGCTTGTATCTCCCCTTCCGATTGAGAAAAACCGGGTACCCAGGTGCTACAACTGTTTCGCATGCCTCTGTACCTCTGTTCTTGGCATCTCTGCATCTTCTACCCAGTCTCAATATGCTTTTTTTCTTTCCTTCTAGTTGTAGAACTTCCACTCAGTCAGCTTTCCCCTGATTCTGGATAATGACTGTTTTGCTTTTTAGTTGTAGTTTTAATGTGGTTGTGGAGGCATTGCATACAAGAATATACCTTGTGCTGCCATTTTGGTTCTCCCAAGAAAACCTTTTTAAAAATTAAGATCTTCTCACATCTTTCTAGAAATAGTACGTGATGTATCATGTGCTAGATACCTATAAGATATCATTGTTTTTCCTTTTGTAAAAATAAATTTTAGTTTCTTCTTTTTTTTTCTCTTTAAATATACCGTATTTTCCAGAGTATAAGACGACTTTTTAACCCAGGAAAATCTTCTCAAAAGTCGAGACAAAACCACTGAAATGATAGAAATGGTAAAGGGAGAAAGTAGAGGAGGTAGTTGGGTCACTTCTCTCACTAGCCTTCTCGTTATTTGAGAAGATTTTTGAGATTTTCCTGGGTTAAAAAGTCTTATATGCCGGAAAATACGGTATTTTTACTAGAGGTCCGGTACACAAAATTTGTGCATGGATGGGGTCCCTAGGCCTGGCCAGCTATCAGGAACAATCAGGGCTAGACCGGAGAGGAGGTGACGGTTGCCAGTCTGGGTGCAGAAGGAACAGACGCTGGACGCCAATGCTGCCATCATCAGTGCCCTGCCACTGCACAGTTACTCTCTCCTCCCTTCCTCCTTTCCTTGCTGCCGCACTGCCACTGCAGCGGGCAGGCAGCAGGCTGATCAGGGCCTGTTGGCCAAGGGGGAGGAAGGAGGCACGGGAGGTTGACCACTGGCCCTGAGGAGGGAGCCAGGCCTTGGCCCCCCTGGAAAAGGGGTCGCATCTGCCACCACCCACCCCCAGTTCCCTATCCCAACCCAGGGCCCAAAGGCGCCAGTGAGGTCAGGAGAGGAGGCAGTGGTCGCCAGGCTGGGCACGGAAGAAACAGATCCCAGGTGCTGCCACCACCGTTTCCTACCACCACCATGCAGTTTCCTTCCACCACCTCCTACTTCCCTTGCCACCACACCATCACTGTGGCCAGGTAGGCTGATCAGGGCTTGCCAGCCAAGGAGAGGGACAGGGCATGTGAAGTTGGCTGCCAGCTCCAAGGAGGGAGCCAGCACTCTTGGGAAAAAGCTGCACTTGGGAAAGGGCTGTGTCCATTGCCACCCACCCCCAGTTCCCCATCGCAGCCCAAGGGTCAGGGGAGGGGACTATGGGAGGTTGGCTGGCTGGGAGAGGTTGGCTGTGGGAGTGCACTGACCATCAGGGGGCAACTCCCACATTGAGTGTCTGCCCCCTGGTGGTTAGTATACATCATAGCGACCAGTCATTCTGGTCGTTCTGTTCGCTTAGGCATACACACACACACACACACACACACACACACACACACACACACACACTAGGGGCCCAGTGCACAAAAATTTGTGCACTCATGGGGGAGGGTCCCTCAGTCCGGCTTGTGCCCTCTTGCAGTCCGGGACCCCTCGGGGGATGTCCATCTGCTATCATGCCTGGCCAGCCTAGGTGAGGGGCTGATGGCAGTTTGCAAGCTGGCCAAGCCCCTGAGTGGAGACCCTCATCTCATGGGGGGGTGTCCAGCCTGGGTGAGAGGCTGAGGGCCGTTTTCAGAGTTCAGGTCCCTACTGGGGTGCCTGGCTAGCCTGGGTGAGGGGCTGAGGGTTGTTTTCAGGCTGCCCACAGCTCCCATTGACCCAATGGGAGGTTGGCTGGAATCAAGTTTCTGGGCTTTATTTATCTTCTATAATTGAAACTTTGTTGCCTTGCGCGGAGGCCTAGGCAGGCATCGAAGCCTCCTGATTGTTTCAGCTCCGTGGCTTCCATAATTGAAACATTGTTGCCTTGAGCAGAGGCCTGGCCAGCCTAGGCAGGCAGTTTCAACTCCATCGCTGGTGCAACGGAAGCCTCCTATTTGCTCTAGCTCCATGGCTGCTGGCCGCCATCGTGGCTGGGTTAATTTGCATACAGCCGCTCTGAGTGGCTGGTGGGCATGGCTTGGCTGGTGGGCATGGCTTAGGTGTCTGAGAGTGATGGTTAATTTGCATATTACTCTTTTATTAGATTAGGTAGATTGATTGCAGAGAGGAAGGGAGAAGGAGAGAGAGATGGAAACATCAATCATGTGCAAGAATTATTGGTCGGCTGCTTCTTGCACACCCCCTACTGAGGATCGAACCTTTAACTCAGGCATGTACCCTTAACCAGAATCAAACCTGGGACTCTTCAGTCCACAGGCTGACAGTCCATCCACTGAACCAAACTGGCTAGGACTTGGTTTCTTCTTAAACCTTCTCCTTGACCTATTTAAAGATTTAATCTTATATAATTTCTCCCTTTTAAATTACTCTTTTCCTTGGCAAAACAGGAGTTTTTCTATCTAGAATATGGGCATGGGTGGGTTTTATTTGTTTGTTTGTTTTTTTGTGGCTCTATTTTTTCCCTTTATTGATTAAGATATTACAAATGTGACCTTATCCTCCCAGTGTCCTCTCATCCCCCCACTTCTGCCCTCCCTCACTCTCACCCCCAGTTGTCCACATCCATCACTTATGCTTATATGCATGCATACAAGTTTTTTGGTTCATCTCTCCCCCTCCCCCTTACCCACCCCTACCTTCCCTCTGAGTTTTGAGCATCTGATCAATGCTTCTTTGTCTCTACATCAGTTTTTTTTCATCGGTTTATGTTGTTCATTATAATCCACAAATGAGTGAGAGCGTGTGATATTTATCTTTCTCTGACTGACTTATTTCACTTAGTGTAATGCTCTCCAGCTCCATCCATGCTGTTGCAAATGGTAGGAGTTCCATCCTTTTTACAGCAGCTTATTATTTCATTGTGTAGATGTACCACAGGTTTTTAATCCATTCATCTGCTGTTGGGCACTTAGGCTGATTCCAAATCTTACCTATTGTAAACTAGGGGCCCGGTGCACAAAAATTTGTGCACTGGGGGGGGGGGGTCCCTCAGCCTGGCCTGTGCCCTTTCCCAGTCTGGGACCCCTCTGGGGATGTCCACCTGCTGGTGTGCCTGGCCAGCCTGGGTGAGGGGCCAATGTCTGTTTGCAAGCTGACCAAGCTCCCCAGTGGAGATCCTCACCCCAGGGGGTGTGGCAAGCCTGGGTGAGGGGCTGAGGGCAGTTTTCAGGCCGGCCACAGCTCCCACTGACCCTACAGGCCACCCGCCTGGGAAGCTGATGGTGGGGCGGCACTGGCCACCCCATGGCCTCCCGGACAGGGGCCGCGGGGTCCGGCCACCTTGTCCCCGACGCCCCCCAGGCTCCCGCCTAGGAAGGCATCTGCAGGCCCAAGGCGCCGGATGCCTTCTCAGGAAGGAGGCTCCCAAGATGGTGGAGGCCGAAGCTCCAGAGAAGCTGCACACCGGGGCTGTGGCCTCCGCCATCTTGGCTGGGCTAATTTGCATACAGCAGCTCTGATTGGCTGGTGGGCGTGACTTACCCCCATCCCGGAGAAACGGTTAATTTTAATATTACACTTTTATTAGTTAGGATTGTGCTGCTATGAACATAGGGGTACATATATCCTTTCTGATTGGTGTTTCTGATTTCTTGGGATATATTCCTAGAAGTGGGATCACTGGGTCAAATGGAAGTTCCATTTTTAGTTTTTTGAGGAAACTCCATACTGTTCTCCACAGTGGCTGTGCCAGTCTGCATTCCCACAGCAGTGAACGAGGGTTCCTTTTTCTCTGCAACCTCGCCAGCACTTATCATTTGTTGATTTGTTGATGATAGCCATTCTGACAGGTGTGAGATGGTACCTCATTGTTGTTTTGATTTGCGTCTCTCTGATGATTAGTGACTTTAAGCATGTTTTCATATGTCTCTCAGCCTTATTTATGTCCTCTTTTGAAAAATATCTATTTAGGTCCATTGCCCATTTTTTGATTGGGTTTTTTATCTTCCTTTTGTTAAGTTATTTGAGTTCCCTGTAAATGTTAGAGATTAAACCTTTATCAGAGATATCATTGGCAAATATGTTCTCGCATGCAGTGGGTTTTCTTGTTGTTTTGTTGATGTTTCTTTTGCTGTGCAGAAGCTTTTTATTTTGATACTAGGGACCCGGTGTACAAAAATTTGTGCATTCGAGAGGTCCATCAGCCTGACCTGTGCCTCACTGTCTGGGACCCCTCTGGGGATGTCCACCTGCTGGTGTGCCTGGTCAGCCTGGGTGAGAGACTGATGGCTGTTTGCAGGCTGGCCAAGCCCCCCAGTGGGGATCCTCACCCTATTGGGGTGTGGCCAGCCTGGGTGAAGGGCTGAGGGGCACTTTCAGGCTGTCCACAGTCCCTTTAGGTTTTGGGTCCCTACTGGGGTACCTGGCCAGCCTGGGTGAGGGACTGATGGCTGTTTGCAGGCTGGCCAAGCCCCCCAATGGCGTCCCTCACCCCATTGGGGTGTGGCCAGCCTGGGTGAGGGGCTGATGGCTATCTGCAGGCTTTCAGGCTGCCCACAGCTCCCATTGACCCAATGTCCCAGCAAGGCTGGCTGGAAGCAGGTTTCTGAGGTTTATCTTCTATAATTGATACACTGTTCCTTTAAGCTGGGGCATAGGCAGTTAATGAAGCCTCCTCTCTGCTTCAGCCCTGGCTTCTATAATGAAACACTGTTTTCCTTAGAAGTCAGGCCTGGCCTGCTGTTTGCTCCTGAGACTTCTAGGATTGAAACATTGTTGCAAATACATTATTCTCTGGAGCGGAGAGAAGCCCAGGCAGCCTGCAAACAGTTTCACTTCTGCTGCAACAGAAACTGCCCTTTTACTCAGCTCCCTGAGTGCCGGCCTCCATGTTGGCTGGGTTGATTTGCATATAGCTGCTCTGATTGGCTGGTGGGGGTGGCTTAGGCATCCCGAATGGATGGTCAATTTGCATAATATGCTTTTATTATATATGATAGTACCATTTGTTTATTTTCTCTTTAGTTTCCATTGCCTTAGAGCTCTGTCAGTGAAGAAATTCTTTTGGCATATGTCTGAGATTTTGCTACCTGTGGATTCCTCTAGTATTTTTATGGTTTCCCATCTTACGTTTATGTCCTTTATCCATTTTGAGTTTATTTTTGTGTATGGTGTAAGTTGGTGGTCTAGTTTCATTTTTTTGTATGTGTCTGACCAAATTTCCCAGCACCATTTATTGAAGAGACTGTCTGGGTCCATTGTATGGTCTTTTCTCCTTTGTCAAATATTAATTGAGCATAGTGGTTTGAGTCAATTTCTGAGTTCTCTATTCTATTCCATTGGTCTATATGTCTGTTCTTGTGCCAGTACTGGGCAATTTTGACAACAGTGGCTTTGTAATACAGCTTAATATCTGGTGTTGAGATCCTACTTTGTTCTTCTTTCTCAGGATCGCTACAGCTATTCAGGGTTTTTTTGTTTGTTTTTATTCCAGATGAATTTTTGAAGAGTTCTTTCTGGATCTGTGAAATATGCTGTTGGTATTTTAATGGGGAATGCATTGAATCTATAGATTGCTTTGGGTAGCATGGACATTTTGATGATGTTGATTCTACCAATCCATGAATATGGAATGTTCTTCCATCTGTTTATGTCTCCCTCTATCTCTTTTTTCAATGTTCTGTAGTTTTCCCAGTATAGGTCTTATATGTCTTTGGTTAAGCTTATTCCTAGGTATCTTAATTTTTTTGGTGCAATGGTAAATGGGATTGTATTTTTAATTTCTTTTTCTGTAAGTTCACTATTGGCATATAAAAATGCCATAGATTTCTTGGCATTAATTTTGTATCCTGCTACATTGCCAAATTCATTTATTAGGTCTAATAATTTTTTGATGGAGTCTTTAGGGTTTTCTGAGTATAGTATCATATCATCTGCGAATAATGACAATTTTACTTCATCTTTTCCAGTTTGGATGCCTTTTATTTCTTCTTGTCTGATTGCTTTGGCTAGCACTTCCAGTACTATGTTGAACAGGAGTGGTGAAAGTGGGCATCTGTCTTCTCCCTGTTCTTAAGGGAAATGGTTTTACTTTTCGCCCATTGAGTATGATGTTGGCTGTACGTTTGTCATATATGGCTTTTATTATGTTGAGGTATGATTCTTCTATTCCTACGTTGCTGAGAGTTTTTATCAAAAATGGTTGTTGGATTTTTTGAAATGCTTTTTCTGCATCAATTAGTATGATTATGTAATTTTTGTCTCTCAATTTCTTTATGTGATGTATCACTTTTATTGATTTGTGGATACTGTACCAGCCTTGCATTCCTGGAATAAATCCCATTTGGTCATAGTGTATGATCTTTCTAATGTAATGCTGTATCCGGTTTGCTAGAATTTTGTTGAGGATTTTGGCATCTGTGTTCATCAGGGATAATGGCCTGTAATTCTCTTTCTTTGTGGTGTCTTTATTTGGTTTTGGGATTAGGGTAATGCTGGCTTCATAGAATGATCTAGGAAGTGTTCCTTCCTCTTGAATATTTTGGAATAGTCTGAGAAGGATTGACTTTAGTTCTTCTTTGAATGTTTGGTAAAACTCCCCTGTGAAGCCATCTGGTCCAGGGCTTTTGTTTGTTGGAAGCTTTTGGATTACTGTTTCAATTTCATCAGTAGTTATTGGCCTATTCAGGTTTTTTTATTCTTCTTGATTGAGTTTTGGAAGCTTATATTTTTCTAGGAATGTGTCCATTTCATCAGGGTTGTCCAGTTTGTTGGAGTAGAGTTGTTCATAGTATTTTTTGATAATCCTTTGTATATCAGTAGGGTCAGTTGTTATTTCACCTCTTTCATTTCTGATTTTGATTTTTTGGGTCCTTTCTCTTTGTTTCTTGGTGAGTCTGGTGGGAGGTTCATCAATCTGGTTAACTCTTTCAAAGAGCCAGCTCTTGGTTTTGTTGATCTTTTGTGTTGTGGTGTTTTTTTTGTCTGTGTCGTTTATTTCTGCTCTGATCTTTATTATTTCCTTCCTTCTCAATACTGTGGGTTTTTCTTCTTGCTCCCTTTCTAACTCTTTGAGTTGTAGGGTTAGATTATTTATTACCAGTTTTTCTTGTTTTTTGTTGTTGTTGTATTTTTTTTTTTTTTTTTTTTTTTTTTTTTTTTTTTTTTTTTTTTTTTTTTTTTTTTTTTTTTTTTAGGTAGGCTTGTAGAGCTATGAACTTCCTTCTCAGGACTGCTTTCATTGTGTCCCATAGATTTTGGATTGTTGTGTTTTCATTGTCATTTGTTTCCAGGATGCTTTTTATTTCTTCTTTGATCTCTCTGGTAACCCAGTCATTGTTAGTAAAATGCTATTTAGCTTCCAAGTGTTTGATTTTTTCAATGTTCTTATTGTACTTAATTTCTAGTTTTATGCCATTATGATCTGAGAAGATGCTTGTTATGATTTCTATTTTTTTGAATTTGAAGAGACTTTGCCTGTGTCCTAATATACGGTTTATCTTTGAAAATATCCCATGTGCACTGCAGAAGAATATATATTCTGTAGCTTTGGGGTGAAATATTCTGAAGATGCCAGTTAAGTTCATCTGATCTAGTGAATCATTTAGGATTGCTGTTTCTTTGCTAATTTTTTATTTAGAGGATTTATCTAGTGGTGTCAGTGAGGTATTAAAGTCCCCTACTATGACTGTATTGCTATCAATCTCTCCCTGGATATCATCCAGAAGTTTTTTTATGTATTTGGATGCTCCTATATTGGGTGCATATATGTTTACTAGAGTTGTATCTTTTTGTTGAATTGCTCCCTTTAGTATTATGTAGTGGCCTTCCTTATCTCTTGTTAGGGCCTTTACTTTCAGGTCTGTTTTGTAAGAAATATCGCAACCCCAACTTTTTTGTCATTTCCATTATTGTATTCTCAATCAGGTATTAAATGCAGTTGGGATTACACTGGAGAAGTATACATATAAATCACTGCCTCATTTTACAACCCTGTGGGTAGTTGCTAAAATTAACTTAAAAATTGTTTTTCTGAAGGTGAAGCACCTACTCAGATTATTGTCATGTATGAAACTTTTTTAAGCTTTTAGCTCAAACTATGCAACTTTTTACCATTTAGAAAAATTACTTTTAAAAACTCTGCAGTTTTGAAATATACTTTAGATACTTTCCCTCTGGTCAAAATTCAGATAGCCAATAAAATTTATTGAAACAGTGTTAATTTATTTACTATTTTTATTTATTTTTAATCTTTACCCAAGGAGTGAGGTTCTTGTTTCCATTGATTTTTAGAGAGAGTGGAATGGAGGAAGGTAAAGGGGAGAGAGAGACACACAGGAGGTAGAGAGAGAAACATCGATGTTACAGAAACACATCAATGGTTGCCTCCCATGTGTGCTCCAACTGAGGGTGGGATCACACCTGCAATCCAGGCATGTGCCCTTGACTGGGAATTGAACCTTTAACTCTCCAGTGCACAGGCTGATGCTCTAACCATTGAGCACACTGTCCAGTGAAAAATAATATTTTTTGTTAGTATTGATGTGTAGCCTGCTAGGTATTTCCTAGGGTTAAATTTAACCCTATTGTGTGGGAACTTTTGGCCACATCCTTTGAGCTTATTACAAAAATTCTCACCATAAAATAGTGATCAGAGTTAAAGTTGACAGTAATATTCTGTGTTCTGTAAGTACTATGTTCTCATCTCAGTGAAATTAAGTGATTTAATCCTTTTCTTTGTATTATTGTGGAAACTCCTCCCTTGCCTTTGGAAAGTAAAATCTCCAGTACGATTCTTATTATTTTTAAGAGAAAGCAGAAGTAGACACTTGTGGGTGTGGCTTGGCTGGTGGGCGTGGCTTAGGCATCCCAGAGAGACTGTTAATTTCCATATTACTCTTTATCTACTCTAATAAAAGAGCAATATGGACATTAACGGTCTCTTTGGGATGCCTAACCCACGCCCACCAGCCAAGCCACGCCCACCAACCAATCAGAGTGGCTGTATGGAAATTAACCCTGCCAAGATGAAGGCTGGCCAGCCGCAGGACAGCATGCAGGCAGGGCTTGGCTGCTTTGCGGTCACCGGGGCAAGATTCTGCTTCTCGGTAGCAGGGGCGAGATTGGGGAGCAGGCAAGTGGGCCCAGGCCTGGATCCCTCAGCCTGGCCTGCATGCTCTCACAACCTGGGATCCCACAGGGATGTTGGAGAGCCAGTTTAGCCTGCTTCCAGGTCACCGGTGGCCTGCTTCTGGGTCATTGGTGGTGAGATCGGGGAGCAAGCAAGCATGACCGGCTGGCAGCACCCAGCCCTGGCCACAGCTCACCGGACAGAACAACATGCAGGCAGGCCAGGAGCCTGAGAGATCAACACAGAGGGGTACCTGCTCCAAGCCTCCATATGCACTGCTCCGAGCATCATATGCGACTGGGTGCAGGCCCCCAGCGGGGATACACACACTCTCTCACACATACACACACAGGGCGCCTGCTCTGAGCCTCCGCAGTGCAGCTGGGGGCAGGCCCCCAGCGGGGACACACACACACACACACACACACACACACTGTAAGAGTGGGCAGGCTGACCTGAGGAATCCTTTTGTGCACTGGGCCCCTAGTATATATATAATCTCCCCTTTGCTAAGACCTCAAATGTAAATGCAAGAGTTAACCTCTCATGAGCCATATCAATTCTTTATATTAAGTAAAATGTCATTGGGGGTTTTTGGTAAAAACTTTGAAAATGTATGCTTGCTCTTATTATAAGCATACCAACCAGAGGAGACATGTCCTAAATTAGGTATACTTATATCCTTACCCAAGTTTCTGATATCCAACTATCAGAATTTTCAAGATGACAATCTGGCTAGTATATATGGAATTTTTGTACTGGGTGCTTTATAAAAGTTATTTTTATATGGCATCATTTTATATGTGTGTTTCCTTTTTTTAATGAAATGCATCTGCTTTTTTTTAACTTTGATCTTTAAAATTGAGGTTATTATATCTTCTGCAACTGGGGGAGATATTTGAGGGACATTTAAGAGAACAGAGAAGAAAATATTTTAATTCAAATAATTTCTTAAAAGAAAAAGTACTTGATATATAACCAAATTCTATCTCTGAGTAGGACTAGCTTTCTTTTCTTAAAAGTGACTGCATCAGTGCATGTGGCTTCAACCCCCCCCATTTCCCCTAGCACACTAAACATCTGAGCAGCTGATAATTGAATTCTGACAGTTTGAATGATTTTAATGAAATCTTCTGCATGTGTATATTTCTTGAGTGATGAAGAAGAGGGGGGAGAATAAGCAGTGGGGTTGAGAGTAATAAAAAAATTACTGTCTCTTTACATTAAAAATAATGGATAGCAGTTAAAATTAATATCTTTTAGAATATGTTAAAGTCTCTGTGGTAAGTGGTGTTTACTCCAAAGAAGCAGCTCTTAAAATGAACCCAAATAAATGACCTCCATAACCATAGTTGAGTCAGAGTTGGGAAAGGCATGAGTGAATGTGAGAAGCTATAATCTTGGATAATCAATAGAATTCTGTAATGACCTTCTTTCCACTGCTGAAAAGGGAAAAGCTTAATAAGATCTGTCATTATCAAGTGATTTTTTTATATTATTGTATTATTGAGCCTTTTTTCTTTTAATTTTGACAGAGATGTATAAAAGAATAAAAGATTAATTTTTATTTGCTGTTTTTTCTTTTGCCTTTGCATTCCTTATGGAATGTTTGATTTGAAAGAAAGACTAGAGTCTTACAGCTGCATTGGTATGTGGCTTAATGTTCCCAGAGCTGATGTCAAGAAGTAAAGTTCAGAGGAATGTATTAGGGGAGTAGTATTATGGGATTTGCTAAGGGGTCCAGTCTTCTTGTTCATTTGCCTGAGTTAAGTCATACTTATAGCTGTCACAGCTCTTGCCTTAATCTCATGAATATAGAAATTTTATTTAGGGATATGAGGAATTCTTTGGCAGCTTCCCAGTTTCTCTTTCTTGCTCTTTGCCATCCCCCCAGAACTAGTCACACAAACCCGTTTTGATCTACTTTGTGAGTGAAGTGGTCTCATTTGAACCAGTTAATAAGTATAGTTGGCATTAATAAATAGGTTTCCATACCTGATTCAGTGATAGAAAAACTGGTCTATGTTAGCTTTGATGAGTACAAACGTAATTCATAGCAGTTGAAGTAAAAAATTTAAGGTGTTGCTTTTAAATGCATTAATTAATGATTTAGATTTAGATTACTGAACTATTTATAATGGTAGAGCATGTTTCTTTGTGGTCTCCAGATACCTATTTAGTTTGTTTCTGTGACACACAGTACATATCTAAATTTGGGTTTGCCTGAACTGGTTAAACAGAGTGAATTGTCTAAGTTACGTAGGTGAATGAAATTGAAGTCTGTTTTTCTACTTAGTGTTTTCCCCCAGGCTGCCAATTTAATACTTTGCTTTGAAGTAACGAGTGCAAGAACACTGATGAACTCCAAACAGAATATAAATAGACTCATTTTTTGGCTAAATTTTTTACTTTTCCTCCTTTCCCCCTTAAGAGTAGAATTTAATCTAATAAAAGAATAATATGAAAATTGACCCTCACTCTGTTATGCTCACAAACCACACCCACAAGCCACGCCCACCAACCAATCAGGAGCAAATATGCAAATTAACTCAGCTAAGATGGTGGCAGCCACAGCTGGAGTTGCCTTGGGCAGTGGAGGAAGCCAGGGCCTTGGGGGCCCTGAGCTCTACTCAGGGCTACAAAGTTTCAATTATAGAAGATAAACCCCATATACCTGCCAGGCTGGGACCTTGGGTTGCCTGAGGCAACCCAGGCTTCTAGCGGGGGACCAAGACAACAAAGTTTCAATTATAGAAGTTAAATAAATCTCAGATACCTTCTTCCAGCCAGGCACCCCAGTAGGGACCTGAATCCTGAATCCTGTGGATAGCCTGAAAACAGCCCTCAGCCCTTTACGTAGGCTGGCCAGGCACCCCAGTAGGAACCCGAACCCTGAAGGGGCTGTGGGAAGCCTGAAAATGGCCCTTAGTCCCTCACCCAGGCTGGCCACACTCCCATGGGGTGAGGGTCTCCACTGGGGGGCTTGGCAAGCCTGAAACAGCCATCAGTCCCTCACCCAGGCTGGCCAGGAACGCCAGCAGGTGGACATCCCCCGAGGGGTCACACACTGCGAGAGGGCACAGGCCGAGTTGAGGGACCCCTCCGAGTGCACAAATTTTTGTGCACCAGGCCTCTAGTAAATTATAATGAAAATTAATGAGGAAACAGGTACCTAAAGAGAGTCTTTACTCTTTGGGTCAATAACACTATGAATATTTTATTCTCATATTTTCTTAAAAAATGGGTTGATTCCCCAAAGAAAGGAACTTCACTAAACTGTGAAGACTAAACTTACTAATAAACCTCTATAGCTTTTTACTATAAACTTGTATAGCTTTCTAAATATTTGCCAAATAATTTTTTAGTGGAACTTTGAATGATTGGCCTCATTGAGCATACCTAGTACTGAGCTATTCATGAATTAAATTGAATGTAAATTTTACCATAATCACAAGAAAACATATCTTAATAGAACTCAAACCAGTTACAAATTTTATTCTGAGTAATTCCTGAGAGAATGCATATTTTGTTGAATTCATATTTAGTGATATGCTGATCCATATCTCAGTTTTGCTAAGTCTTTTTAATATTTGCCTTTTACATTTTAAGTATGGTTGTGTTCCATCAAAATATGGTGTTATGCCCTAGCTAGTTTGGTTCAGTGGATACAGCATCAGCCTGGGGCTGAAGAGTCCCAAGTTCAATTCTGGTCAAGGGCAAATGACCATGTTGCTGGCTCAATCCCCAGTAGGGGCTGTGCAGGAGGCAGCCGATCAATGCTTCTCTTTCATCATTGATGTTTCCATCTCTGTCTGAAATCAGTAAAATCTAGACTAGTAAAAGAGAAAGATGCAAATTGATTGTACCCACTCCCCAGCTAATCAGGAGTGCGTATGCAAATTAACCAGATAAAGATGGTGGGTTAATTTGCATACATAGGTGCCAAGGAACCAGGGGGTGCGTTGTTGCCGTGGTGACGAAGCAGGTGTTCCACACCACCCCAGTTGCTCCGGGCCTCTGGGCAGTGTGGGAAGGTGGAAAGGCGGCTCCGGGTCCTGAACGAAGGCAGAAAGGTAGCTTTGGACTGGAGCGAAGGCAGAAGGCCAGAGCAAAGGCAATGCTGGCAGCCAGGGGAAGGAAGGCCCATGCTTGCATGAATCTTCTCTAGTATATAGTATATATATTTTAAAATATGGTATTATTGGGTATCATTTTAGTATAATCTCATAACAGATGTGTCTCTGAGGTAAAGGCTTGTTAACCTAACATATTTTTCTCTCAGAAGCAGTTTTGATAATCAGTTTTCTTTGAGAATCCAGTTTCCTTGTACTGGAGCTACAGACTTAAGTACTATGCTAACCAACTTCTAAGATGGCCCCAAATGGTCCTTATCTTCTGATATTCATTCCCTTGTTAGTCCTCTCCCACATTGTGTCAGAATTAGTCTGAGTGAACAGTAGAAATGTCAGAAGTGATGGTGTGTGACTTCTGAAGCTAGACCATAAAAGACGACATTTCTGCCTTGCTTTTTTGGATCACTTGCTCTGAGGAAAGCCAGGTGACCTGTCACAATGATACTCAAGCAGCCCTGTAGAAAGGAAGAGAAAGGCCCCTTGCCAAGAGCTGTTACCAACTTGCCAACCATGTAAGTGGAAGCAGAGGACTGAATTCTGGCTGACATCTTGACTCTAACCCCAGGAGAGACCCTGGAACCAGAACTGTTTGGCTAAGCTGCTTTTGAGTTTCTGACTCATAGAAACTGAGATAAAAAATGTTCACTGTTGTTTTAAGCTGCTAAGTTTTAAGTTAACTTGTTATATTACAATAAATAACTAATAAAAACACTTTAATATCCTAAGTATTAAAGTGATTTGACAAATACTTGAATTTTTTTCACTTTAAATTCACAATTCAGTTTTTTCTGTTTGTAGAAGAGTAAGTGCTTTTGAATTTGTTTTATTAATGTTATCACCGCAGTAATTTTCAGTCCTACAGATTGTTAGAGCTTTGAACAGAGTTTGCCATACAGATTCTCACCTAGGTAACTGATATTTGTGTGCTAATAGGTTATGAGCTAAGAAAAGCTATGAAACATGATGTGTTATAGAGACGTTTATGGATATATCTCATATGTAGAAACTATTCTTGCTCTAGAAATGTTGTCCAGTAGAAATGTCAGCACATAGATAACTGAATTCTTTAGTAGCTTCATAAAAAAACTAAAAGAAAACTGATGACATTAATAATTAATAATGTATTTTTAATCTAATATGTCCAAAATGTTACCATTTCAACACGTAATTAATGTGAAGCTTATTAATGAAATGTTTTAATTTTTTTGTTGTTGGGGCTAAGTCTTTGGAATTTAGTGTTATTTACAGTAATTTCAATTTGGACTAGCCACATTTTAAATACTCAGTAGCCACATGTGGCTAGTAGCTGTCATTTTCAATAGCACAAATAATGAATTTAGCTGAAGAAGTTTTAAAGACTATTCCAAGCTAGCAGCAAATCAGTAATGCATATATACTACAGGAATGGTTTTCTTACACTTATGAGATTAAGATATGTAACATGCCATATCATAGCTCTAATTTATATCTACATTTGGCTCCAGTAAGTCATCCTTCTATTTTCTGAATGCCTCAGAATCTTCAGACCGATGGGATATTCTATGGATAGAAGGGATTTGGGATATCAGAGTTTCTATGTAGATTTGTTTAAGATCACAGGCTCATAATGGCATGACTACCTCATGGTTTAACTTGAAGACTGCTGAATGTGGACTTTTTGGAAAAGAAAGTATAGTTTAGACTGTGAAACACATGTTCAGGGCCCTGGGCTGTACGAGGTATAGAAGCACTTCCCAAGGGTTTCAGCACGAACCCTTTACTTTCTTGAGCCTGAGCCTGAGAGCAGAAGTAAACCAAATCTGTTTTGTTTCATAATTTCTGAAGTCCAATATTTTACCAACTGACATTTTGTTGGCTCACACATATTCAGAGAAGTTGTGATAACTGTCACTTCTACTCAGAGTTCAGGCATTGAACAGATTAGAGATTTTTCTTTTCCTTCAAACCAAAATACACCATTAAGTATAGTGTAGATAAACAGTTTTTTTACTAGAAATTTGTGTCAAACTCTATCACCAAAATCTACTCACTACTATTTTTGTAGGTATGTTTAAAAAAAAAAGGGACGGGAGGGACTGTTTGCACAGAAAAGGGGATGGGACAGTTTTGAAAGCTTTTAGCGTGGTGCTGTGTTTCAGACATCTACTGTTGGAATATTGAAACTTTAGGTATCTTTAGAATCTTCAGAATAAGAGCAGAAACGTATTTAAATATATTATGTATGTATGTATGTATGTATTTATTAACATATGCCCCTTGGAAACACAGTATTTATTTATTCATTTACTTATTTAAAATCTTTATTGTTGAAGGTATTATATAAGTCCCCTTTTTCCTCCCATTGGTCCCTTATAGCCCTCACCTGTACCCTACCCCAGGCTTCTACCACCTGTTGTCTGTGTCCATGGGTTATGAATATATATACGTGTGTGTGTGTGTGTGTGTATAAGTTCTTTCTTTGGTTGATCTCTTCCCACCCACTCACCCCTGCCTTCCTTCTGAGATTTGGCATGCTTTTGTGTCTCTGGGTCTGTTTTGTTCAACAGTTTATGTTGTTCTTTAGATTCCACCCATATGAGTGAGATTATGTGATACTCGTCTATCTCTAATTAGCTTATTTCACTTAGCATAATACTCTCCAGGTCCCTCCGTGCTGTGTTAAAAAGCAAGAGGTCCTTTTTTACAGCTGCATAGTATTTCTAGTATTCCATGGTATAAATGTACCACAGTTTTTTCATCTTCTCATCTACTGATGGGCACTTGGGCTGTTTCCAGATCTTAGCTACTGTAAATTATGCTGCTATGAATATAGAGGTGCATACATTCTTTCTGAGTGGTGTTTTAGGTCTCTTAAGACATATTGCTAGACATGAGATCACTGAGTCCACCTATTTTTTTCTTTTCTTTTTGGTTCTCTGATTGAGTGATTTTTTTTTTCTACCCTGTCTTCTAATTCACTAATCTGATTATTGGCTTCCCCTAACTTGCTATGTATTTCTTCCACTGTATTCTTTATTAGTACTAAGTCATTCTTCATAGTTACTATATCTTTTCTCATGCTTTGAGTGTCTTTGCCATCATTATTCTGAATTCTTTATCTCAAATTTCGTTTCTCCATTTCATTTAGCTCTTCTGGAGAATTTTCTTGTTTTTTCATTTGGGGCTTTTTTTTTTTTTTGTCTTCCCATTTTGGCTGCCTGTTTAAATTTGTATCTGTGTACTAGGTAGATCTGCTACACCTCCCAATTTCTAGTTCAGGTCAGTATCATACACTGTTTCTGACTGGCTGTTTCTGAGTACTCTGTTTGGAGCTATTGGCAATCCACAGAGTGTGACTCCCTCTGCTGGGACTGGGTGCCTTTGGAAAAGATCAAGTATGCACCAAGGTTTGCTTTTCCTAGCTCCGGGCCATGAATTAGATCAGGCAGAGACTCAAAGTCTCTGGAGACCTGCTTCTGCCAGCAGTCTATTTATATTCAGTGTTGATTAGCCTCTCAACCACAGTGTGGGGTGAGGTTTTCCAACAGGGTGGGGCAGTTGCTTCTGCCTGCAGGCTGATTGTTATTCTCAGTCTCTTAATGGGCCTCAGAAACTACACAGGGTGAGCAAGGGGTTTTCCAGTAGGGTGGGGTAACTGCCTTTCCTCCAAAAACTGCCTGGATAGAAAAGGTCTGTCTGAGAAAGATGTCCTCCACAGTGTGAGGGAATGACTCAGCACTGAAAACCAGGGTGTCTGCCTTTCAAGGTCTAACTTCAGAGCTCCCAACCCTGGCTTCTGTTCACCCAACTCCAGCCCACTCTGCCCTCTCTCTGCTGGAGCCCAAGGTAATGGGCTGCACATGAAATTTTGTGTGAAGGCCCTTTTAGAGGGTACCTGCATTTCTAGCCATCTCTCTCTGGCAGACAGCAACTCTACTGCTTTTCACAGCCAGATGTTATGTGGGCATCTTTTTCAGTTCTGGTGCTCTGGGCTTGGGAGCCCAGCTTGGGGTTTAGATCTCAGAGTTCTCAGTGGGAACCCCCCACAGTTGTGTAAACTTCATCCCTCCAGAACTTCAGGTGCTGTCTGTCCTTTTGCACTTCCGCACTTTCTACCATTCTCTATGCACTCTCCACTCTCTGTCCTTGGTTTTCAGGTTCTCTTCAGCTAGTCTTCAGTAGATTATTCAGAATGGTTTTTCTGTAGTTTAGTTGTAATTCCAGTTTGGTCCTGGGAGCATGTCAGTGTAGCTTGTACTTGACTCCATCGCCATTTTGGAATCTAGCACATTATTCTTATTAATATTCTGGTTCTATAGGAATCTAAAGAGGAAATGCTTATAATAACCTCACAAATTAAGTTTTTCATTCTACTTGAAAACTGCTAATTTATTCTTATTCTAAGATGTTTTATCTTACATGATCTTTTAAAGTGCTATATGATTTTGCTTGTCTTTCTGATCGAAATCCATAATTACTTCCCCAAAATTTACTCTTTAAACTTGTTTACTTTTTAAACAAGTGGGTTTTGGTTGGCTAACTAAATTACTCATTCTTAGCCAGACCAGTCATTTATATCAGGGTGTGTTTTTTTACTACAGTTTTTTAAATATAAAATGTGGCTTTATTTAATTCATTAGGAAAAATTCTTTTTCATTTCTCTTTTTAAAAATTAGTTTGCCAAATAATTGCCTATATAAAGAATATAATCTATAAGATCATGCTGTTTAACTTTTTCATCTAAGCTTAACTTTTCAGGGAAAGAGAACATTTGACATTGAGTCTTATTACTTCACTTCATCAGACTTGACATTAGGTCTGTTTAGAGAGTAGTTCAAAAATAGTTTTGTGCTTCTAAATAATTATTAAGCTTTTGTTACCCATGCTGCCTAGTGCAACAATTTTATTCACTCTGTTATGGAGATCTAAAATCCATTACATGTTTCTCTTGCTTAATAACTTGACCCTTTGCTCTTAATAATATACTTATTCCACCTCCTTTACTTCTTTCTTCTCTTGTTTTATTTTTTCCTCTCTGATGATATCTTTTTTACCTGGATTTACTTCTGAAGGGAAGAACATTTAACAAACAAATAGCCCTTGTTGGTAAATAGGCTCTCCTTGTGTTAACTAATTAGTCTACTTCACCGAGTCTTCCATCGTTTTCCAGGACAATCTCCGTAAGAAGGATGACAGAATTGAAGAGCTGGAAGAAGCACTAAGAGAGAGTGTACAGATAACTGCAGAGCGAGAAATGGTGCTAGCACAAGAGGAATCAGCCAGGACCAATGCTGAAAAACAGGTCTGCGATTTTATACAGTTACTGGCAATGCAGCTGGTTAAACAAAAGGTAAAACCCAAACAGTGTAGTGTAGGGAAACTACACATAATGTATGTTTATATGGTTTCAAAAACACACCTCAAGTGTAAGTACTTAGACTTAAATAAGAATTGAAATATAGCTATATAAGAATTGACTCATGTTAATGCAGAAGTCTCTGCATTAATAATTAGGGACTGATTTCAGATACAGTTATGTAGTATATGCTCATATATCTGAAAAGATGAAATGGAACATGTCGGTTTGTTACAAGACCGGCACAATCCTGTTTTTAAAGTGAATGAATGGAAAAACACAAGCATTTCTTAGTTAAAGATGTTAATTTTAAATGGCAAATAGTTTATTTATTTTATACCTTGGCTTGTTCAAAAGGGCAGTTAAAGCTATAACAGGGTAAGGTTAATTACAAGTATGAAAGATAGAGATATTATGACACTTAAAGAGTCCCAGATCAGTGTTCTCTTGAGGTGACTTGTTAAAAGTTCTGTTGCTGGTTTATATATATAATTTTCTATATCCTTTTTAGATCCTCACCCTTGCTTTTAACTTTTTATTGGTAAGAATAACTAAAGAGGGAGATGTGAATGGAAGAAATAGTTTTAACCAGTGAGGACTCTAATCTAAAGTCCCATTATGAGAGTGTGATGGAGGTTTTGAACCTGCCTCACACAGAGACTCATGACATTTTATTTTTCAGTGACTATTTCTTTTCCATTTCTTTTTTGGAGAAATATAAATATTAAACAGGTAAAAAGTTCAAGTGAGAGGGTAACGTGAATTGGGGGGGAACCTCTTGAATCAGACTACCAATGCTCTTGTGAGTTAAGTTAGTTGTATAGCCAGGAAGAAGGGTACAATTCAAAGCAGACTTATTGTTGTATATACCACAAGGGAACCCTTGATAACTGTGTTAGAGACAAGAATATAGTTTCTTTAGTATCAAGTATTGAAATAAAGACAGACTGAAATTAACAAAGCTGAAGGAAAATTGATTTTTTCACAGTATGTACTTTAGTGCCTTAGTCCACTTTCCATTTGAATTATTTCCTGATGTACAGTTGAATAGAGTTTGGGTAGTGGAGTGTTTCAGAGGTGGGGTGGTGATAGCCATTATTTCAGAATGATAATGGATATTTTTTCAGCTTGATCTTACCTTTCTTACACACTTTCCTTTATTTTCAAAATGTCACCCTTTTTTTCCCCTCCTATAAAAATTCCTTCTTCCTTTGGAAATCGTTAGTTAGTTATAAACCATATATAACAGAGATCATGTAGAAGTTTTGGCCATTAATAATCGATCGTGTCATTATGGACTATAGACTACTGTTATGTGTTCTTTTTTAAGCTATTGTTGTGTAAACTTGTTATAATTTTTTAGATCAATTTTTTAAATTTACCTAAAACTTGAGCAGAAAATACAGAGAGTTGCTAGATACTCCTTTCTTTACCTGAGTTTTCCCTATCATTAACATCTTACATTGGTGTGGTAAATTTGTTAAATTGATGAGCCAGTACTGATACATTATTAACTAGTCCATAGTTTACATTTTGGTCAATCTTTGAATTGTACAGTTCTATGGGTTTTATCAAATGTATAATGTCATGTATCCACAATTACAGTGTCATACAGAATAGTTTCACTGGCTTAAAAGTCACCTGTGCTCCACCTAATCACTCCCCCATTTTCCCAGTCTCTGATCTTTTTCCTGTCTCTATAGCTTTGCCTTTTCTACAGCATCATATAGTTGGAATCATATAGTATGTAGACTTTCAGACTACCTTTTCTCATTTACCTGCTGCATTTAAGGTTCTTCCATGTCTTTTTGTGGCCTGAAAACTCACTTAGGTTTATCTCTGAATTACATTTCGTTGTATGGATGTGCCACAATTTGCCTGTTCCTTTATCTATTGAAGAATGTTTGATTGCTTCCAGTTTAGGGCAATTATGAATAAAGCTTTTATAAACATTTATGTCATTTATGTATGGGTATAAATTTTTCAAGTCATTTAGGTAAATATGTGGGAGTCTGGTTGCTGGATTGTATGGGAAGATTACACTTAGCTTTGCAAGAAACGTGACACTATCTCCCAAAGTGGCTGTATATAATTTGCTTTTAATTGCATGCTTTTTTTCTCTTCTGTTTATTTTTTTTTTTGCACCATTCTGCTTCTCACTGCCTATCTGAAGCTCTTGAGTGAAATATTGCATGAGACCAGTCATTTGGGCTTTAAGTAGTTTAAGGTATGAAGAAACGGCTTTCATATTTGTACTTCTGGGTTTGTGTGAACTTCATTCATGGTTGCCTCTTGCTCTCATCTTTTCTTATTTTATCTTTGTGTGTTTTCTAACTCCACTGTTTATTAATTGTATACATCAAGTACTCATTTGAAATACCTTAAATGAGTGAAGCTTTTTCTGGCTAGGGACATTACTCTTATTATCTTTATTAGGTCCAGAATTATCTGTCTCGCCTAAATTTAGCCTCTGTGAAGAAATGAGTACCTCTGATAGCAGGAGGGTGTTTGAGTCTCTTGATTTCTCAAAATGCAAAATAAAATTCTTTGGGAGCCGTAGCTCATAAAAATAAAGTACAGAACCTTTCAAAGGTTGAGCAGGGAAAAACTCTCAAAGGAAAACATTTTTGGATGCCTTTCTTAAATTCTTTACAGGATCTCCTTACAGTATTTTTGTTCCAAATGCATGCTGCTCTATATTGAGCTCTATATTTGGAGAAGTTGTCTAACAATGCAGTGAAGGAAGATGTCTTCTAAACTGTGTTGGCAAATAGAGGGATAAAAGAGAATCCCACAAGGCAACCCCAGGGTTCCTTTCCACATTATTTCCTTTGGAAACCTCTCTGCTCAGGTTTTGTATTTTGTTGAATGTGAGAGTCCATTCCCCCCCTTTAAAAAATTTTTTTTAATTTATTGGGGTGATGTTGGTTAATAAGATCACATATTCAAGTGTACATATCCATAATACATGTATGCCCACCACCTAAAGTCAAATCATCTTCCTGCACCATATATTTGGCCTACTTTTACTCATTTTCTTAAAATGAGCATAGAGTAAAATTTTTTCTCTTAAGTCTCAGGATTAGCAAGCATTAAGGAGCAATATCCTTAGCTCAGCAGTGCTTTTATGAAGTTAAAAATTGTGAACTGCCTTTTCATTGTATTTGAAATGTCATGTCTGGTATACCTTGAGAGCAAATTTTTAAAATTATTTATTTAAAACTATTTTTATTGATTTTTAGAGAGAGAGGAAGAAAGAAAGAGAAACATCCATGTTAGAGCAGAACATAGATTGTCTTTTTCCTGTACGCCACCCCCCCGCCCCAACTGGGGTTTGAGGGTGAAACCCAGGCATATGCCTTAACTGGGAATCAAACCTTTTGGTACATGGGATGACATTCAACCAACTGAGCCACACTGGCCAGGGCTAGAATAAATTTATATTTGAGGTAGCCATTTTCAAATAGATAACTAAGATTTTAAAAAATGCCTTTAATAAGACTTTCTCTTGTGGCTTAATAAGTTGGATTTGTTTTGTTCCAAAAGAATGCTTTTGAATGTTTTGAGTGAAGATACATCCTCTCAGTTTAGATAACATTTGCACATGAGTTCTGATTTTTATTTTAAACGCTGATTTTTTATAGTGATACTCATTTTCTTCAAATTGCCATTTTAACATTATTTGGCTTATATATTAAGTGTAAATTCTTGACCTTGAAGATCATAAGGTTTACCATTGATTTGCTAGATAGTTATAGATTAATTTGCCTTCTTGGGGCTCTCCAAAAAAAGGCACTTTTGATGAAACTGCGTTTTACAGCCTGCAGGACATCTTGAACCAGCTTCGTTTTTACTCTAAATTTCCCTGTCATCTCAGCTTCTTCCTTTAACATGTAAGTCTTTTCCTTCCCTGCCATCCAGACAGAAAGATGGGAGAGGCAGGGATAGCCTTCATTGTCAGTAGTTCTTGATTCTTGATGTGAAAATGGGCTGCACAGTCATCTAAATTTGATCCAACATTTCTATATCTTACAGTTAAATAGCTAAAAAAAATAAAATAAGAAGGCAGTGCTTGTGAAATGTACAGTACATGTTGGTGACACACACCTCATTATGATTCATCTAGTTGCTTTTCCTATTGGGTTGTTTGTTCCTTTTGAAGGCAGTGGGTGTTTCTCTTGTGTTTTTATTTTCAATTTCAACTTGATCAAATTTTAGTCATAGCCATATTTGCTTTATCAGACACGGTTGCATAGGAAACAGAGTTAGACACATGAGCAAGTGGAGTTCGTTCTGGGCAGTGGCTGCTGCCGAATGTCCCATTTATTTTTATTCTTAAAGATTTATTAAGACAATAGTATAGTGAAGACCTCAGAGGACAGGTGCAGGGTGGAGGGGATCAATGGGTGAGAGGGGATGGGACATCTGTAATACTTTAAACAATAAAGATAAATTTTTAAAAAGAATAAAAATCTCTATTGTCTATTGGCTGCAAAACTACCTAGTCATTTACACAGTATTTATCACCATGATACCAAGTACTTTTCAAATAGAACAAAACCACTGAAGCAGCACTGATAGCTGGGTAGCCAATAGAAGGTGATGTGCAGTAATAGAATTATAGTTTCACTCCCCAGTCGTCTCCATTGCCTAATTACTTTTGTTTGTTTGTTTTTTATTGATTTCAGAGAGATGAAGGGAGAGGGAGAGAGAGACTGAAACATCAATGATGAGCCATTGATCAACTGCTTCCATGCCCCCTACTGGATGGGGGTCTGGCCTACAACAAGGCATGTGCCCCGACTGGGAATCAAACTGTGATCTGCTGGTTTGTGGGTCGACAACCACTGAACCATGTTGGCCAGGCTTGCCTTCTTACTTTCAGCTATTCTGATAGTATACAACTTATTCTTTGGTTTTATAAATATAATCCTGTACTAATCTGAATATTTATAATGTTTTCTTCCCTTCATTTTATTTTTAAGATATATTTTCTACTGACTTCAGAGAGCAATAGAAAGGGAGAGAGATAGAAACATAATAATGAGAGAGAATCATTGATAGGCTGCCTCCTGCAAGCCTCACACTGGATATAGAGCCTACAACTAGGCATGTGCCCTGACCAGGAATTAACCTGTGACCTCCTGGTTCATAGGTCAGTGCTCAAGTGCTGAGCCATGCTGGCTCGGCTCTTTCCCTCATTTTTAAATCAAATAGCAGGAATGTGTACAATTAAGTAATGATACTTTTACTTATGCAAACTTTTCTGTAAGTATTTATGGAATGCCTTGCTGAACTAAGCATTGGAAATAAAAAGGTAATAGAGATACAACCTCTGCCTCAGAAAATTCAGAGTTCATTGGGAGAAACTGAAAAATGAAACTGTAATTATGGTTCAGTTTGATAAATATCAGGGTAGTCATCTGAATAGAGAACTTTAAGGATAGAAGGGAAAGGCAAGCATATAATCCAGTCTGGGGAGGACCATAGATGGCTTTCTGGAGGAGATGGCTAATGCATGAGATGAGTCTTAAAAGAAAGAGTTAGATGCCCTGACTGGTTTGGCTCAGCAGATAGAGCATCGGCCTGCGGACTCAAGGGTTCCAAGTTCTATTCCAGTCAAGGGCATGTACCTTGGCTGCAGGCACATCCCCAGTGGGGGGCGTGCAGGAGGCAGCTGATCGATGTTTCTCTCTCATTGATGTTTCTGACTTTCTATCCTTCTCCCTTTCTCTCTGTAAAAAAATGAATAAAATATATTTTTAAAAAAGAAGAAGAGTTAGAAAAGAAGAGGTGAAGGATATTCAATGTATTACATGTAGAGGGACCAGCATAGGTAAAAGCTGGAAGCATCCAGGGAGCTTTAAATAGCAATTAGTGGCTACAATTGACGGCAGATATGAATGGCAAGAACTGTTGGAGGTGGGAAGAGGAAGGAAGAGGGGAGTGCTGAAGCATGTAAGTCCTCAAAGTCCTCAACCTCATTGATAGGTTCTGTGACTTTAAGAGAAATTATGTATAACAAAAACAAATTTACAATAGGCTAATTGATATAAACAAGAGTTAAGTTCCTATGGTATCTCACCCATGTTATAATGACTAGTATGTAGTTTGAGGCATATAATTCTGAAAAAGTACAAAAAAATTGAGTTATATTGTCTTCCATTCCTATTTATTTATATAACAGTTTATTAGTGCTTACACCTATGAAAATGACACATACAATAGAATTGAGACTGAATCCTGGGTCTTTCTAGGAATAAATTATATTCATGAAGAGATAGCTAAACTAATAAAAATAAAAAGTTTCATCAGTCTCATTAAGATAAATATATTTAATGATAAGTTACATTTAATAAACTTTTACTCTTCATGTTTATTCTCAAAATATTGAATATTTATATTGATTATAATATATTTCTAGTCATGGAAATGATAATTCAATCCAAAGGAATTTTTTAACAGAGTTATAACCACAGGAAATTTTATACATATTAAAGTTACATACATATTTTTGTTACAGAAAAGTACATGGGGATCCATATAAATAGTCTAGCATAAAATAAATTTCATTAGTATAAAATTAAGGAAAAGTGGGATTGTTACACAAGGTAAAAAAGAAAATGGAAAATGTAAAACTTATCATTAAAAAACAGTTTGTTTTTACAATTTTTAAATACATAATAATGGATATCAAGTCACCATAGTATTTATATTTCATTGCATACTTTCTTTCTTTAAAAGAATGATATTTTATTTTTTAAAAATAATTTTAAAAATACCTATGAAATTGCATTCTTTACAGTTCTTTAAACTTATGAGGTAAACATATTAGACATCAAGTTAAAATCATAGTTATATTAACTCTTTTAAGATCTATGCGAGGGAAATTATGGAAAGACTCCTGCTCTAGGAAGAGATTGGCAGATTAGGAAATGGCTGAGTAAAATCCATAGTAGTAATGGACATAGAGAATAGTAGATGGTTTTAGAATGTCTTGGAAATAGAGCTAAAAAGATTTGGTGAGCTGTATATATGGGTAAGGATAAAATGATCCCCTGATTTCTGGTTGGACAGGTAGCTGAGAGAATGATGGTTTCATTTTCTGAGATGAGAAAGCCTGATAGAAAAATTTGAGGATAAGAACCAAGAAATTATGCTAAAGAAATGTTACTGTATTATCATTAGTAGCAGAATTCTTACCACATCAGATTTATATTTTCAGCCCAATTCTCTTCTGAGATCCAAACTAAGTCTACCTCATATCTTTACTTCAATTGACATCTCAACCTGAAACTATCTATATTCAGAAATCTGGATTTAGGAACTGCTAGGCCCCAGAGAAACTTAGTATCTGTAGACCCTCCCTGGTGGATTCAGAACCAGTGGTGACATGCTTATTGTTAAAAGTTTCCATTTACATATATCAAATTTTAATCCTTATGACTTGAGGAAATTCTTGTCTTTTCCCTTCGCCCAGTTTAGAATCTGTAGTATCTGCATCAGCTGGGAGCGCTATAGCCAACTAATAGGTCAGTTAGATGGACATTGTTCTTGTCATCTGGTTATTTATTTCTTGGGAGTCTGTCTTAGGTCACTGTAGAATCTTAGTCTATCCATTATTTTTCAATTTTGTGTTTACCTCATAAAAATAGTTTAGGTAGACAGTAAATGGCTGGAAATGTGTGCTGTGAAATTCAATCCCAATGCTTTATTTGTTTTTACGAAATCATGTATTCTGTGTTTCCTTCAGGAAAAAAAGTAGGGAGGGAAAGAAAACATTTTTAGCATTACCTAATACAAAATGTGGATTTTAGACCATTAAGCTTAAACTTTATTCCCAGAAGTAAGAAGATACAGAAAATTTAGGATTAACATTTTTAAGTGTTTGATCCTGTTAATCTTAAATTTGAAATAGAGATATCTTTGAATATTCATAATTTTTTCTCTAAATCACACAGATGTGTGCACAGACATTTCCCATTTACTGAAACTACTTAGGTAACAGTGATTATTTCAGTAGCAGTGCACATTCCCATAGCTCCAATGTAGTATCTAACACTGTAGGTAGATCACAGGAGGTTTTGTCTCGGTGCCGAGGCTGATGCAATGCTGTGAGCTCACTCCAGCAGTTCAGATCTTTCTGGCACACCAGGAAGATGGCAACGCCCGCCTGAGCCCCTCCCAGAGCCACCTACACCGTACCCTTTCATTGGCTCCCCTAAGATGGTGTTCCATGATTGGCTACCTCCACTATAAATACTGCTGCATTTCCACAATAAAGTTAGACCTGCGTCACAGAACCTGGTCTCCGGAGTCGTGCATGCAAGCGTCCTAGTGCTAGGGGCTCCGTCATCCTCACCCCTGGGAAATCACCTGCTTCATAACACCATTCCCTATTAAAAGATTTGAATTCCAAACAGAATTTACTGTTTTTCTTTGCAAGTGCTTATTGGCTACTAAAGCCTCTATAGCAGTGGTTTTCAACCTGTGGGTCGTGACCCCTTTGGCAGTCGAAGGATCCTTTCATAGGGGTCGCCTAAGACCATCCTGCATATCAGATATTTACATTACGATTCATAATAGTAGCAACGTTACAGTTATGAAGTAGCAACGAAAATAATTTTATGGTTGGGCCACAACATCAGGAATTGTATTTAAAGGGCCAGAAGGTTGAGAACCACTGCTCTATAGTCATTATAGCAGCATTAGCAAATAGATCTTTGAAATAGTGAAAATGTTTTATTTCTCTTCTGTCCCATATGATGGCCTCTTGCCATATATTTCTATGAAATACAGTTAAAGCACCTGAAGAACTGAGTTTTTACACTTATTTAAATTTAATTAAATTTCAATCACCACATATGAGTAGTGGCTACTATATTGGACAGCTGAATTCTGTAATGTGTAGGATGGATGGATACCTACATATACACATACATGCTTAGGTTTTCTCCTGAGCCTGACAGATTTGGAGTACTGAAATATACAAGTCTAAGCACTTTTCTAAAGTAGTTCATTTTTCTTTCTTTGTTTTTACAAAAACATCTGTAGTTTAAAAAATTTTTTGTCAAAAGTAATTTTTCTTTTAAGGAATAATGGTGAAAGGACTTAGGTCACTTCAAAAAGATGACACAATTGTGTGTTGTGTGTGTTAACTATCCATCCTATATAATAAAGGGCTAATATGCAAATCGAACTGTGGAACAACTGGTTGCTATGGTGCGGACTGACCACCAAAGGGGTAGACGCTCAATGCAGGAGCTGACACCTGGTGGTCAGTGTGCTCCCACAGGGGGAGTGCCACTCAGCCAGAAGCTGGGCTTATGGCTAGTGAACACAGCAACACTAAGGATGTCCATCTGACAGCTTGGGAACAGGCCTAAGCCAGAGGTCGGACATCACCCTAGGACTCCCAGACTGCAAGAGGGCACAGGCCGGGTTGAGGGGACTTCCCCCGCTCTCCTCCCTCCTCGAGTGCATGAATTTCATGCACCAGGCCTCTAGTCAAATAATAATCACTTAAGTTTATAGCATGAATGATGGAATTAGTGTAGGAAAAAGGAATAGGATAGTTAGAAAAGTGAGAGACATTTGTCCATTGTGAGAATATGCCAGCCCAACATTGAGTTTAATTGCTTCAGGGATATCACTTATTCCATTTATTGCTTTATTCCATTATTCTTTAAGTTCATATTTATTGAGAGCCCACTATGTGCGAGAACCTGGGAATACTTTAGTGACCCAAACAAATATAGTCCCTTTTCTTATGGTGTTTATATGTTAGTTAGGGAGATTAATCAGGGGATCAAAGCTGTAAACATATTCTTTAAAACTGTGCACATGCAAATAAAGAAGTATAGTATTTTATAAAAGAGTATAATAAGTGAACCTTATTTAGAATGAATGATCAGGAAAGGTATCACTATATAAATTGAGACATGAAAAGTAAATAGGAATTGGTGAGATTAAGAATGGCAAAGAGTTTACTATACTTCAACCATTAGGGGGATCACATGTGTGGATTAATGGGAAGATCATGATATACTCAAGGAACTAAAAGAAAACCCGAGTTAATGCAGAATATTAAGTAGAAGTGAGTTGGTGGGTAGGTAGATGAATGAGTGAGTAAATAAATGAGTGAAAGAGCAGAAGTTTGACATTAAACTGGAGAGGTAGGTGGAAAACATAGGAAAGTGATAGTAATTTATTTTATGTTTTTAAAAGATTATTCTGTCAGTTATATGAAGAATAGCAGGAGAGCAAAGCTAGAATAGGGAGTACTTATTAGGAAGATATTGCATGATCCAGAGCACAGTAGGGTGTTGGCAATGGAGATGGAGAGATCTATTTGAAGATAGATTCAACAGGACTTTTCAATAGATTTCATGTGGAAGATAGGGAGAGGGCTGTGGAAGACTGAGAGGACCTAAGTGGATGGTGGTGATGGTTATTGAATTGTGGTGATAACTGGAGAGGAGGAGTTTAAGGTAGGGATTCCACTTTCTATATGTTAAATTTGAGATGCCTGTGCCCTCTTTCTCATGAAGATGTCAGGCAGTCAGTTGGGTATATGGATTTAGCTCAGAAGAGTGTTCTGCTAAAAAATGTACACTTGGGAGATAACAGATATTGGTTTTATGTTAGCCTTTCACAATATACAGTCTTCTTTCAATTATTCTCAAGTGCACATAAACTGAGAAGGTACCTGTTAACTCTCTACATTTCTGTGAACTAAGCTTTCAGTGACACTATATATGAGTGACTTGCTTATTACTAGAAAATGTGACACACAGGAAGTACTTAGCATTTTATTATTTTTTAAAAAAACTATTTTTATTGATTTCAGAGAGAAAAGTGGAGGGAGAGATAGAAGCATCAGTGATGAGAGAGAATCACCAATTGGCTGCCTCCTGCAGGCCCCACACTAGGGATTGAGCCCACAACCCTGGCATGTACCCCTGACTGAAATCGAACCCTGGACCCTTTAGTCTTCAGGCGGACACTCTATCCACAGAGCCAAACCAGCCAGGGCTAGCATCTTTTTCTTAAAACAGTTATACAACTTGAGATACTGACATTTATTGATTACCAATTAACTGCCAGTCACCGGACAACTACTTTTTTAATTAGTAGTATTACTTAATCATTTAACGAGTAAATCTGTAGATTTATTTAATGTTTCCTGGATAGAAAAAGAGCATATGTGCTCTTGGGTCCTTTTTCAGAAAAATGAAGAAAGGTTTATTAAACTACATGTTCCCTCTCTATGAAGCAGTGTCTTTATCTTTACCTTTCTCCGTGTCTGGATAAATTTTACTTCTTCCATAAAACCTCCTCTGAACCTCCAAGTCTGAGTTATATGTCTCTCCCACGTTTTAATCAGCCCCCATACTATTTGTTTTACAACACTGTATTATTACTTACTGTCTATTACTTGGACTGTCTCTATTTTTTCCAATAGAATGAAAGCTACTTGAGGATAGGGCCTGTGTCTTATTTATTATATCCTTAACTAGGGGCCTGGTGCACAAAAATTTGTGCACTTGGGGGAAGGAGGGTCCCTCAGCCTAGCCTGTGCCCTCTCACAGTCTGGGACGCCTCAGGGGATGTTCGCCTGCTGGCGTGCCTGGCCAGCCTGGATGAGGGGCTGATGGCTGTTTTCAAGCTGGCCAAGCCCCCCAGTGGGGACCCTCACCCCATGGGGGTGTGGCCACCCAAGGTGAGGGGCTGAGGGCCATTTTCAGGCTTCCCACAGCCCCTTCAGGGTTTGGGTCCCTACTGGGGTGTCTGGCCAGCCTGGGTGAGGGTCTGAGGGCCGTTTTCAGGCTGGCCACAGCCCCTTCAGGGTTTGGGTCCCTACTGGGGTGCCTGGCCAGCCTGGGTGAGGGGCTGAGGGCCGTTTTCAGGCTGGCCACAGCCCCTTCAGTGTTCGGGTCCCTACTGGGGTGCCTGGCCAGCTTGGGTGAGAGGCTGAGGGCTATTTTCAGGCTGCCCATAGCTCCCATTGACCCAAGGTCTCAGCGAGCCTGGCTGGAAGCAGGTTTTTGGGGTTTATCTATCTTCTATAATTTAAACTTTGTTGCCTTGAGCGGAGGCCAAAGGTGGCCTAGGCAGGCAGTTTCCTCCATCACTGGCCTCCTGTTTGCTCTAGCTCCATGGTTGCCAGCCACCATCTTGCCTGGGTTAATTTGCATACCATCGCTCTGGTTGGCTGGTGGGTGTGGCTTGGCTGGTGGGCGTGGCTTATGTGTAATGGAGTGAGGGTCAATTTGCATATTACTCTTTTATTAGATTAGATACCTACCATCATGTCTGTCACATAGTGACACTCAGTGAATATTTATTGAATGAATGAATGAAATTTTTTTCTGACCCGTTTCTACCTTTCAATAATAGCAGTATCACTTAAGTTTAAATAGTAATTTTATGGTTAATTATTACATGTTTTTATTCTTTGTTGCAATTCTTTTCCATATGATTTGATAAAGCACATTATCTGACCAGATAAACTCAAGATTTTAGAATTATAGATTTAAAAAGTAGAGTAGATATTATGCATTTGCAGATAACATTTTTTTAGTATTTGATTTTAAAGCATGGTAGCCATAATTGAAAAATAAACTTAAGAAATTATTGTCCTTACCTATCCATCAGTGGGTAAAAAGGACTTATTATGTCTTATAGGATGAATGTACAACACTGTAGCTTTGCTCTTGTTAATCTTTTGGCTAATGGGAGCTAGCTAAAAGTCTTCAACTCTGAAATAACAGTAAGCCATATTAATAAAAACATGTAAAAATTCAAAACATTCTATAGAACAAATATAAAGTGTGATCAAATTAGTTTGAAAATCTTTTTAATCCTACTTTATTTTCTTCTTGTGAGACTAATACTTCTGATCATCGGCAAATTTGACATTAAGTTTTTCAATTTATGTCTCATCTCTCCCTACCTTAAAAATAGATTTGTAATATTATTACCATTGTTTTCTTTTATATAGTGCTATCATGGACTACATTTATAGTTTATAGAAGTTTCTTAAAATGTCTCAATACTTTTTTCTTTACCCTTAAAAGTCTGTGTCAGTAGTGAGTGATGCGGGTTTCTGAGGTGAGTAGCTGTGCAGTCTGAAAGTATTACAAATACAAATGTTTCTCAAAACTGTATAGAATCATTCAGTCTTAGAAAGAAGTTTAGTTGGAAGTGAGCAATATAAACTGCTTCTTAAGTAGTTTACTGATTTCTGGAGAAGTCATCTGTTTTGTCAATGCAGATATTGAAGCTGTTATTATTCAAAGATATTTCATTTTTGAAAAAGAAGATGTTATAAAACATTTTGTTGGCAAACATATGGATAGTACTTTTTAATGTTTCAAGAATATGGGGAGCTGTAACATTTAAATTCACAATCATTTTCTCTTTGCCATTGTATGATCGTTTCAGTATTTAAATCAAGTTCTGTCAAGAGGAACCTAGTAAGTTTCATTGTAGACTCTTGCTGTAATGTCAATGAGTTTGAATTTCCTTTGTTATGGTGACTGGTTATGAAATCAGTAACTTGACAGACCCTGAAGTGAGACTGCTGGAAATACGTCATGTCTGCCTTCATGGTGACAGCTGGCTACAAAACAAACCCCACCAGAGCCATTCTGCAATTGACAAGGGACTTCAAAGGCCAACAGGGCTGCCACTTCAAAGAGAATTCTGCCATCTCTGGCTTGTTGAAAGAAGTTAAATGGCTGTACCCTGCCATTGCAGAAATCTCCATGTTTAGACTTCTCCTTCTTTTGATCTTAGAAAGATGTATGAAATGGGCTTTAACTTAAAGGAATGATATAGTCTGTATAATGGCAACCCAATATTATTCTGCATTTTACTCCACTTATTAATTACTCAAATATGTTTAAATAACAGCAAATCTAAAAACTCAGATGTCCCAGAAGATGAATGTTTAAAAGAAGAATTGAAAATCCATATTAATATTGTACTAGCCATCTTCACAATGTGGAATAAGTCATATGGTAGATAAAATGAAACTCCCATGTTTTTTAAAACTCTCTTTAGTTTCTCTTTGTGTTTTTACCCCCTTGAGTAGAATCAGATTCTGAATGTTTATAGTAAGAATGGCCTACAATTAAAACCTATACTCTCAGGGTTGATTTGCATAGTTTAGACAGACATTTCTCTACTTTTAAGTAACTCTGTAGTTAAAATTTTAAACTACCTTGTATTATTTAAAATATTATTTAGTTATGTTAGATAAAATTTTGAAGTAATTATCTCTGTCTTAAAAACAAAAGACCTCAGTTTTAATAAAACTCTTAATAAAAGATCAGGATACATCTTTAAGAATAATAACGAAAAGGCAGCAATATGAATCTTTTCTTTTAGAATATTGAAAGCCCTAAAAGATATCCTTTTGATGGAGTCATATTTAATATACTTGAGAAAGAAAAATAAAACTTAAGAAATAACATGGCAATACAAGTTTGGAGATTTTATATATGATGTGAAGTGAGAGGGTTAGCTAGAATTTAAAGTTATTAAAACTCAGTGACATAATCTTTCCTTCTCATCCTATGTTCTGTATAAGAATTAAAAACTAGGAATCTTTAGATTCGTTTGCTTTGATCTCCTATTTCCTTATTTCTTTAAAAATTTCCTTACATAAAGTTAACTTGGCAGAAGCTTTAGCCACTAACATAACTTGCTCTATAATTTTACCAGATGGTGTCAGTAGACAACAACTAAAGAAACTGTGAAGGGAAACTGAAGCCCCCAGGAAAAAACCATATGCGATGCTATGACCAAAAAAAAACACCAAATATACACACACACACACACACACACACACAAGTTCTTTAAAAATTTCATTTGTATTTATCTTTTTTGTTATAGTTTCAAAAATTCTCTTGAAAATTTTTTTGATAAGATTGTATATAATTGTATTGTTCTAGAAGTTCAGGAAATACCTGTCTCTAAATTTCAGCTTGATTTTTCCCTTTTTTTTTTTAACAAAGGGACCACATCTGTATTTTGAAATTTTGTAATCAAATGAAAAAATTAACTGCAGTGGAAAAGAAATAAAACCTTGGCACAAAAATTGAACCACAGAGATGAGTGCCAGAGTCTATAGATACTGGTTTTAAAAGTAGACATATTTATGTACTTTTGTCTAAACTGAATCACCACTACTTCACTGGGTGGGAAGCACTCTTGGAATCTGTGGCAGATCTGTAACAGATGATATTTGGTTTGCTTGTAATGAGTTCTTGGGGTGTTTGGCCCTTATTCTGTTATCTCCTACTGAGAAGTTTGATAAACCAAATTATTGATGATAGAGGCAGTCATCCAAGATATGGCTGAAGGTGAAATCATGAGAGCCAGATGGCTTCCCACTGATTTTTATACGCAGTTTATGTTCTCCTTGGCTGCACCTTCCTGGAGGTTTTTATTGAAACATATTTTCTAGAGAAATTTGCACAGCAGGATTTATCCTACACCACAGATAGTTTTTGTGTGTGGCATGTCTGTTTTGGCATTCATTTGTCTTTTCCTTTTATCTCCACCTTCTTTAATGAATAAATAAAAAGGCAAAAAGGGTTAGTGTAAGTGCATTAAACCAGAAGTTAGGTGATGTGGAGTCTATTTCTTCTTCTGTGTGATTTCGGGTAAGTTCTGTATTCTTTCTAAGCCTCTATAACTTCATCTGTGTGGAATAAATTATTATCCCTACAAATGTTTTGGTAGGCTATAAAGCCACTCTACAAATGTTGAGCCTTCTTATTATGGTCACAGTCCTATATGTGTGAGTGTATATGTATGTATGTATACACTAGAAGTCAGTGCACGAAATTCATGCACTGGTAGGGTCCTTAGATGCTGCTGACTGCAGGCCGGGTACTCCCTCCCTTCCCCTGGCCGGCCCCTCCCCCTGGTCAAACTCCCAGACAACTCTTCATCTTGGGGACAATTTGCATACTATGCTTTTATTATATATGATACACACATTCATGTAATGCTTATGGGTTCCCTTTTGGTATCCTTGGGTTGCCAGACATTTAATTCTACTCTTTTACTTTCCTCCTTTGGTCAATAGTGAACTTTTGATGAGATCAAATAACTGTCATTTCATTGGCCAATAATTTCTTTATCCATTTTCCAGGGGTTCTATTGAAATAATGTTTTGTCTACAAAAATATATCCCTAATTAATGAAATATCTGTTTACTTCCAGGTAGCTGTTTGATTTATTTTTTAGCAATGCAAATAAGGATTAAAATTTTCAGTTAAAATGCCAATAAACTTTTATTTTTATTGTTGAAAATGTAAGGAAACAGTATAAAGCTGTTTGATTCTAATTGTTCATTTGATCTCAGATAAAGGGCTCAAGCCCTAAATGCTCTGTTCTCTGTTGGTAACTTTATACTAGTGAGGGAATTGCTGTTTTCTATAATGAAATGGAATGAATGTTTTCTCCATGTGAAATTATTTCAACCAAGAAAGAAATTTCTTTCAAAACAACTTCTATAGCCCTTCTAGCACATACTTTATCCCGTTTCCTTGACTTCCTAGCAAAGCAGAAAAAAATTTTTTTAGGCGAGAATTTACTAAAGCTCAAAGTTCAAGGACACTCTTGTCATTCTACCTCTATTTTTATTTCTTTTCTTGAATTGCTAATTTCTCACAAACCCTAATAAAATATAAAGACGTCTCAGACCCAGATGCAGAAGAATATAAAATGGTGATTGCCACATCTTTGTTACTGCTGTTGGAGAAAGAAAATGTGATGTTATTAAGATTGTTTCAGTCCTTTCTTCCAACAGTTAGAGAGGAACTATAGAGTTTATGTGGACCCAGGAAGTTATTAATTTTTGTTTTACTTGATTCTGGTACAGGCTGTTTGTGGCTAAAAATAAGCAAATTATAGGAGACAATCAAGTAACAATCATCTGAAAAAAATAATTTTCAGTGCTTTAATTTAGATTTTTAGTTTTGATACTGTGTTACTCATAAAATCACCTCAATAGAGTTTACAGTGAGTTAAACGCTGGACATCAGTGGCATGAGAGTCATAGCAGCACGGGGAAGTTTGCTTTGCTTTGGAAGTGTGTATGCACATTTTATTGATGTCTGATTTTTTTTTTTCGGCTTTACCTCAGAATGGTAGTGCTTATTATAGCATTTATCGACCCCAGCTCTCTGAGTTGATTTTTTTTAAGAGAAAAGGAAAATTGAGATGGTTTGAAAAAGAAGCATATTTCACATTGTCATGGTTCCATTCTCTAAATTTTTCTTCAGTTGAAGATTTGTTACCTCAGCATAATATCACTGGAAACTTAATATCACTGGAAACAAAACAGACATGCCACACACATTGGCCAGTGAGGGAATCCAGCCAATCAGTGTGAATTTATCTCATCTACAAGTCACTTTTACCCTGTGGATACTTATAAATCATACACTTTTATAGAAATATCCGGCATTGTTACATGTCCTATGGGAATTTCAGCCATATTTTGAGAGATAGTAAAAACCTTTTGAAAATTCCTCACCATAGAGCACATTAATTATTTAAAGTGTCATTTGTGGATTATTCTCACAAACCTTTGGCAGTGTTGACTTATTGAAGAAATGCAATATTATATAAAAAGTGAAGAAATCTAGTGACTCCCAAAGTTGAATTGTGGAAATATGGGTATCTGTAGTTTCTTCTTCAGTGCTATATCTGTTACTCCTACTCATATATGGGTCCTTCATAAAATCAGGAATAAAAGATAGCAACAGTATCTGACAATTCCTAAGTTTTATGCACTGCTGAAGTCAGTGGTATTTTTTCCTGTTAGGTTACCTCAAGAATCACTTAGGATATTATATTTTCAATGAATGGGATAGAAAATTATAATCAATACTATTTTAAAAAAATTTTTTTAAAAATCTTTATTGTTCATATTATTAGAGTTATTCCTCTTTTTTCCTCCACATAGCTCCCCTCCTCTCAGTTCCCCCCCTACCCTCTGCCCTTAGCCCCCCACTGTCCTCATCCATAGGTGTACGATTTTTGTCCAGTCTCTTTCTGCACCCCCCACACCCCTTTCCCCCTGAGAATTGTCAGTCCAATCCCTTTCTATGCCCCTGATTCTATTCTATTCACCAGTTTATTCTGTTCATCAGATTTTTTTTATTCACATGATTTTTAGGTTCACTTGTTGATAGATATGTATTTGTTGTTCATAATTTTTATCTTTCCTTTTTCTTCTTCCTCTTCTCAAAGGATACCTTTCAGCATTTCATGTAATACTGGTTGGGTGGCGATGAGCTCCTTTAGCTTTTTCTTGTCTGTGAAGCTCTTTATCTGACCTTCAATTCTGAATGATAGCTTTGCTGGGTAAAGTAATCTTGGTTGTTGGTTCTTGCTATTCGTTACTTTGAATATTTCTTGCCACTCCCTCTGGCCTGTAAACTTTCTGTTGAGAAATCAGCTGACAGTCGTATGGGTACTCCCTTATAGGTAACTGACTGCTTTTCTCTTGCTGCTTTTAAGATTCTCTCTTTGTCTTTTGCCCTTGGCATTTTAATTATGATGTGTCTTGGTGTGGTCCTCCTTGGATTCCTTTTGTTTGGGGTTCTCTGCACTTCCTGGACTTGGAAGTCTATTTCTTTCACCAGGGAGGGGAAGTTTTCTGTCATTATTTCTTCAAATAGGTTTTCAATATCTTGCTCTTTCTCTTCTTCTGGCACCCCTATAATTCTGATGTTGGTACGCTTGAAGTTGTCCCAGAGGCTCCTTACACTATCTTGCTATTTTTGAATTATTTTTTCTTTTTGTTTTCCAGTTGGGTTTTTTTGCTTCTTCGTATTTCAAATCTTTGACTTGATTCTTACGATCCTCTAGTCTGCTGTTGGATCTCTGTATATTATTCTTTATTTCAGTCAGTGTATGCTTAATTTCTAGCTGGTCCTTTTTCATATACTTGAGGGTCTCACTAAATTTATTAGCAGTCTCTAGAAAATTCATGAAAAACCTTACAACCGTAGTTTTGAACTGTATATACAGTCATTTGCTTTCCTTCATTTTTGTCATTTGTGACCTGTTTCTTTGTCCTGCATTTTGGCTGCTTCTCTGCGTTGATAGAGTGGCTTTCTGTGCTAGGTGTCCTATAGGGCCAAGTGGCTCAGCCTCCCCAATTACCTGAGGTGGACCCTCTTGTTGCACCGCTTTTTGGCTTTGTGCACAGTCTTGTTGTAGCTAAGCCTTGATTGTTGTTGGTATCATGGGGAGGAATTGACCTGCAGGCCTCTTGGCTGTGAGAATCAGCTGTGTCTATGGTGGGAGAATTTCTGTGCTGGAGACATCCTTATGAGGCAAGACTTATTTCAGAGGGGCTTTGGTGCTCACTGAGTCTGCCCCCTGAATGTGTGTGTCCCTTGTGGATCTGAGGAGTTGTAATCTGGGTGGTCCCGCTCTGACCACTGGGTACACTGGCCCTTGGACCTTTTAGGAGGTACTAATTTAGCCTTTTCCTGAGGGTACATTATATGCAAAAGCCTCTTTTAGGTGGGGCGGCGTCTCAGAGAATCAACAGGGTGGAGCAAACAGCTATGGCTGATTCTTAGCCCTGCCCTAAGAGGCACCGGGTCTCAGTGTCCCTCAGCACTGCCGGGAGGATGCCGCTCTGGGGTTCCTCCCAGTGCCAGACAGTCCAGCTTGTCCCCGTATGAGTCTTGGTCCCCAAAAACTCGCCTGGAACTGGAGTTCAGAGCCGACAAGAGCTTGTGACTCCCTCTGGATTGAAAAAGACAACCACGTCTCAGTTGTCAGTCCTTTCTGCGAGCCCTTTCCATGCACCTTTGTACCTCTGCACTTTATTTCTGCACCTCCTCTGAGTCTCAGTCTCTTTCTAGTTGTAGAATTTCCACTCAGCCAGCCTTCCTGTGGGTCTGGATGGTGTCTGTTTTTTCTTTTCATTGTGGTTTTAAAGTGGTTGTGTGAGGCAGCAATTCCAGGTGTTTACCTATGCCGCTATCTTGGTTTCTCACCCTTCTTTTAATTTTATAATCAATACTATTACATGTCATGTGCATGTAACTGTGGACCAAAAGCAAAAATTAAAAATTTAAATTCCTATTTTGATAGCATCTAATTTAGCTTGAGGTTATGTTCCAATGACACCATTGCCTACTCGCCTCAAAAATCTAATGGAGTAGAAAAAGGACCTAGTGGAGTTAGTTTTACTGTACCTCTCTTCCTAGAGTTCATCATTATCTAAAAAATAGCCTCTGGTCTATTCTATACTTTACCATCATCCCTGTATTGGTAAGTACTTTCTTGCCTTAACCCAGCTCTCCAACTCTTCTTACCCCTTTAACATCTCCCTACTAAGTCACCAAAATTTACAAAGTCGTCTATCTTCATTCATTTAACCAATATTCACTGAGTATCCTTCTGCTCTGTGCCAGGCACTGGCACATGCATTCTTAGTTTTCTTTTTGAACCATCTTTCACTTTCTTTCCCTGAAGTGTAATCTGGCCTCTCCCCTGGAAACTCCAACAACCCTTTCAGGTGCTAAGTATTTATCCTGAGATCTTAGTGTTAGAGGTAGGACTCACATTTTTGTTTCCTGGGGCATTGTATTATGCCAACCATCTTCTTACAAGACTCATTGGTTCTTAAGGCTCATGTTATTTAGCTATAGCATTGAAGCTTTTCAGTGAAGACTTTTGTTATCTCACTGACCAGAATATACATGGATCACCCATTTGTTACTTCATCTTCTCAGTTTGTTACCAGTTGTTCTTTGCCTCCATTGACTTCCTTCGTTTTATATCTAACATTCTAGACCTTGTTGTAATCTATCCACCTTCACTCATTAAGCATCTTCTACTCTAATCACAATTTTCTATCACTTTAATTTTCTTATTCAAGCATTACCACTACAACTGTCTTTCCACATCATTTGAACATATTTGTCTCTTGGTGTATTCTAATCCATTAGTCTTTCTTTGCTTTCCTCTGTATTCAGTTTCAATTCCTTGGTCCATTATTTTAATAATTCTGATTTTAACTTTCTAAACCCTCTTGCTCCTCTATTTTGTCAGAACCCTTTGGTACCTTTCTATTGCTTTGGGGATAAAAGCAAAGTACTCACTGTGGCCTGCACGATCTTATTACACATCTTGTCCCTTCCTCTCCTGCCACATTTGTCCCCTTCTTCCCTTTGTTCTGAAGGTTTGGGATACTCTGATTTTTTTTTTTATCTTCTCTTGTCGATATGTGCTTTCCCACTTCAGGGCTACTATGCATTCTGGGACCTGAAGCTGGAATCCCTTTCTGGTCCATTGGCTTTCTTGGGGAAATTTTGTCTAGGCCCCCAAAACATAGATCAATACCTCATGTTACTTACTATTACAGCTTCCTGTAACTTCTTACATAATTGTTCACAATGTATAATTATATATTTATGAATTAGTTGCTAAATCGCTATATGGACTCTAAGCTCAAAAAATGATAGAGAAACATGTCTTTTGCTTTCTTTTGTGCCCTCAATACATAACATGAATTATCTGGTAGAAAGTCAACATTTTGGAGGAGGAGAGAAGGGAGAGAAAGGAAAGATGTAAAAGTGGGCATGGGAACACTCCCCAGAAGTGATTCTTTAAATATACTTGTAGAAAGTTATTTGGGGACTTTTTGAACACTGATGATATTATAGCAAAGTGTGAATACAATGGAGTCTGACTGTGTAGGTTAGAATCCTAGATCAGCCTCTTCTGGTTGTATGACCTTCAATACAGCACTTAAATTCTAAACCTGTTCTGTAAAAATGGGACTAATAATAATATCTCATATCATCATTTTGAGGATTTAATGAGTCAACCCATGTAAAGTATTTAGAGTACTTCAAAGTATTCATGTAATGTAAGTTGCTATTACTATCATCATTGCAATAACTATAGCTATTCCATATTCATAAAGTACTATAGTATTGGTATATATCTTGTAAAAGAATTAGCATGCATTGGCCAAAAGAACATATTGGGGAAAAAGAGATTTCTAGTGTAAACACTACCATAAAACTCCATTAGGAATTCTGTAAACTCAAATTCTTGTTAGTAGTGATTACGAGGTACCTAAAGGAGTTTGTTAGAAGAGAATGTACGTACATACATACATACATTCTCACTAATACTTTAAAAATGCTCCTCACCTCAAGCTTGACACCTTTTTTTCTTTTCTTTCTTTCTTTCTTTCTTTTTTTTTTTTTTTTTGTAATTGTAAAACATTAGGTCTTGATCTGTAATTTTCTTGAAATTAAGATAATAGTGGACTTCTCAAATGAAAATCTGACTTACGTGATGAATTCTTAACCTCTAGATAATTTTCTTTCTATACCACTCTTATTTTCTTCTAATTGTTATTCTTCCTCCCCACCCCCAAACACACCCTTTGGAGATTTATGCCTCTTAATCTCCCAAGAAACTATAACAGGATTTTCCATAAGCTTCTTTAAAGCTACAGGAAGTCTTTTACTCTCAGTTGTGGAACAGAAGAAGGTGGGAAACTTGAAGTTGCATTCTTTGCCAGCACCTGAAGCACCCAGTTGCTTTGCTTTCTTAAGGAAAATGGGTCTGTGGTACTCATAATTTGTTCCCTTCTTATTTTGAATAAAAGTTTATTAGCTTGTGATTTAGCAAACAATCTGGTCCTGCTGGCACTGTACACTATCAGGCCCTGTTTTTCCTGCTTAATATGTTACTGGAGGCAGCTGAGTTACATACTTGAATCACAGCTCTTGCCTGTTCTTTTTTTATGTCTTAAAACATATGCGTTTGAAAATGTACTGTGACCTCAACCACATTTTTAAATTGTGGAGAATTTTTTGTCACTGTTTATTATGGTATGTATCTCTTCTTTTCTTCTATTCAACTTTCATTACCATCATTTCTCAGTGACTATATCCAAAACTATAAAACTGCTGTGTGGTAGGCATGTAATGGAATAGATATCCAAATAGAGATAATGGAATGTCTTCTCAGGATTATGGAAAAGTAACAGAAAGTGCAAAATGTTTCAATTTGAACTTGAGACTGGTTCTCTGTCTTGGAGCCAGAGCACACGTCAGATGATTATTTGGAAACCCTGCTTTATGGTTCTGTTCTTGCCTTAAATACTAACATGCTTTCAAACTTTTTTGAGTGAATGTGTGATCTGAGGTAGAAATACCTTGAGAGCCTCACACTCAAATGATTGGGAAAATTAAGCAATCTTTAAGAATATTAGTAACAAGCAAAATTCTGTAAATGAAAGAATGGAATGAAAGATGAAACATGTCTATAAACATGGCAGACTAGATGCTGGGAAAATAACTCTACAGAAACAATTGAAGATAGCTAATTAAATATGTATTCCTAAATTGGCAAGAAAGTAAGAAATTCTCATGTCCGGATGAATATACGGGGAATTTAAAGATACGTACTTGATAAGCTATTGAACTTGAAAGTTTGCTTTTGTATGTTGACAGTCCAAAAGAAAAAGTCAATGGCAGCCCATGGTAGAGAATCTAATAACAACCAACCTTTCTCCGCTTATTAAAAAAGTAGATACAGTGCCCCAACTTGGTCATTTAAAACACTAAGAAAATTGACTGGCCTTTGGTAAGACTAAAAAATAAAAGGAAAGAAAGCACTGTAAACAATTTTTGGAATGACAAGTCCTACAGGTATTAAAAAGAGACAGGGTATTTTTCTGAGTACATTTCAAAATTTAGATTAATGAACAAATATTGAGAAAAATGGAATTTAGCAAAATTAGTGAAATAAAAACAATAACCTGAAAAGAAAAAAAGTCAGTAATAAAATTTCCATCCCACAAACTTTAAGCCCAGGAGTTAAACTGTTGGTTTTTAATTCTATCTAATAAAGAGGGAATATGCTAATTGACTCTCATGCTATTGCAAAGATGGCAGCACCCACAGCCAATAAGGAGGGACTATGCTAATTGACTGCCTGCCCTCAAAGATAGCAGTGCCCACAGCCATAAGATGGTGGCGCCCAGTCCCCTCAGCCCCACTGGGGTGGCAGACATGTGGCAAGGCCTGGCCACTCCACATGCCTGCCTCTGGAGTCCCCCAGTCCCCTTAGATCCCAGCCTTCCAGGACCAGCCCAAGGTGCAGGTAAACCAGTGCCGGCCAAGGCTTGCGCTGCGGGCAGTGGCAATAGCAGAGGTATGATGGGGCATTGCCTTCCCCTGATCACCAGGTTGCCTCCTGCCCCTGAGGGCTCCCAGACTATGAGAGGGGGCAGGCTGGGCTGAGGGACATCCAGAGCATAAATTTTCCTGCACCGGGCCTCTAGTAAACATATAAGGAGCAAGTCATTTCAGTCTAACAGAAACAGTTTTAGAAAATAAAAAAGAAGGAACAATAATCACTGACATATTTTATAAGGGTAACATAACTTCATATCAGAACTTGACAAAGTTGATATAGGAAAGGAAAACTTTATCAACCATGAACTTTCTAAATAAAATATTGCCCATCAAAAATTAGTGTATGTGAAAAAAAGAAAGGATTCTTGAAGAAGTTTAGTTTAACTCAGGATTTTAAGACTGGTATCATTAGAAACCTAATCACTGTAGTCTACCATGTTAAAAGATAATAAAAGTCATGTGGTCATCTCAAGAAATGCATAAAATTTATATTAATTTTTAGTTTAAAAATGTAACTAGCTAGCAATAGAAGAAGTTTCCTTAACTTGATGAACTACTTATTTATGAATTAAACTTTTAAACATTTCTTTTAAGATCAGGCCCAGAACAGAGTGCATCCTATCATCATTCTGAGCTATGCAATAAGGCAAGTAAAAGAAATTCATATTTATAAGGATTAGAAGGAAAGAGAAAAAACTATCATTCAGATATAATATGGTTATCTACATAGTAAATAAAAAATGTATATAGGTAAATAAGAGCATTTAAGAAGGCTACTGGATATAGTATCACTATGCAGAAATCAGTTGCTTTTCTATAAACTGTATGAAATAGATTTTTTAAAAAAAGATAATTGTTTACTATAACATTAAAAAAGCATATTAAGTGCCTCAGAATAAATTTCATTAGAATACTTGGAAATATTTATGAAGAAAATTATATAACTTTTTGAAAGATATTAAAGCCTAATTATATGTCTTACATGAACTGTACTAGAACAGTGCCTGGAACATGTAGACTCAAATATTTTTTGTAAAAATTCAAGAATAGCTAAGAGGCTGTTTTTAAAACCTCTTATATATCAAGACTTATAAGCTATAACAATTAAGGCATTATAATTTTGGTGCAGGAATAGGCAAACCAGTAGAGCATAATAGAAAGCACAGAAATATACTTGATAACTGTCAAAGGTGAAGATAGAATGAATTTTTAATAAATGGTATTGAGGCATTAGATATCCCTATGGGAAAAACTGACTCTGTACCTCTACCTCACACCATATGAAACAGTCAACTTCTAGTGAATTAAAGACTACATGTGAAATATAATACTTTAAAACTCTTTGAACACTTCTCAGTGAGGCATTGTATTACAGATAGTCACAAAATAACGGCATATTGTGATGGTTAATTTTGTCAACTTGACTGAACCACGCAGGTGCTCATATATCTAGTGGAACTCTCTTCTGGATGTTTTTGTGAGCATGTCTTTGGATGAGATTAATGTTGAAATCCAAAGACTTGAGAAAAGCAATCACCCTTCCTAATGTGGGGGCTCTCACCCTGTTTTATTCATTCTTCAGTCAGTTGAAGGCCTGAATGGAACAAAAAGGATTCCCCTCTCCTGAATAAGAATAAATCCTGCCTGATTGTGTTCAAACTGGGATACCAGTTTTTGCCTGCATTTGGAGTGGACCTGAAACTTTGGCTCTTCCTGGGTCGTGAGCCTCCCAGCCTCTGGACTAGAACGACACCATGGACTCTCCTCTTGGGTTTCCAGCTTGCCTACTCACTCTGTGGATGTTGGCACTTCTCAGCCTCCATAATCATATAAACCAATTCCTTATAAAATATATTCCATAATATATTTTATATATTAATATACTATGGTATATTATCATAATGAATTATTTTACTAAATATAACAGTGTATTTTTTGTCAAGATTCTCCAGAGAAACAGAATCAACAGGATATATGTTGAATACAGTATATGTATATGTGTATGTATATGCATAAATACACATACATACATACACTGTATTCAATATACTACATCTTACTGGTTCTATTTCACTGGAGAACCCTTACTAATACTACATCTTTAATAAAAGAGAAACATGCAAATTGTGTCACTCTGCTACACCTCAAACCATGCCCACCAGCCAATAAGAGCGACTATATGCAAATTAATCTGAACAAGATGGTGGCCGGCAGCCACAGAGCTGGAGCAAGCAGGAGGCTTCATTTCCCCGGTGATGGAGGAAGCCAAGCTTTCCACTGCCCTGGCTGGCAGTGGCCTCCGCTCAAGGCAACAAAGTTTCAATTATAGAAGATTAAATAAATTCCAGATACCTGCTTCCAGCCAGCCACGCTGGGAGCTTGGGTCACTGGGGGCTATGGCCAGCCTGCAAACAGCCGTCAGTCCCTAACCCAGGATGGCCAGGCACCCCAACAGGGACCCCCACCCTGAAGGGGCTGTAGCCAGCCTGCAAACAGCCATCAGCCACTCACCCAGGCTGGCCAGTTACCCCAGCAGGACCCCCCTCCCTGAAGTGAGTGTGGCCAGCCTGAAAATGGCCCTCAGCCCCTCACCCAGACTGGCCAGGCACTCGAATGGGAACCCCACCCTGATCCAGGACACCCTTCAGGGCAAACCAGCTGGCCCCCACCCGTGCACCAGGCTTCTATCCTATGTAATAATCCTATATAATAAAAGGGTAATATCTAAAATGACCCTAACAGCAGAACCACTGGGAATGACTGGTCACTATGACACACACTGACCACCAGGGGGCAGATGTTCAATGCATGAGCTGCCCCCTGGTGGTCAGTGTGCTCCCACAGGGGGAGCTCTGCTCAGTCACAAGCCAAGCTGATGGCTGCCAGTACAGCTGTGGTGGTGGGAGACTCTCCTGCCTCCTCAGCAGTGCTAAGGATGTCCAAATGCAGCTTAGGCCTGCTCCCCACTGGCAAGTGGACATCCCCCGAGGGCTTCTGGGCTGTCAGAGGGATGTCTGACTGACAGCTTAGGCCCGATCGCCTGGGGTACGGGTCTAAGCCAGCAGGTGAACATCCCTTGAGGGGTCCCAGACTGCGAGAGGGCACAGACCCGGCTGAGGGACCCCCACAAGTGCACAAATTTTTTTGCACCAGGCCTCTAGTACAGTAATAAAAGTTTATGTAGATTGGAGGGTTAACATGTTTGGCTCTGCTTTACTTGCTGACTAGAGTGACTGTGCTCCTCATGGCTTATTTTAGGACCCAGCTGAGACTTAACAGCTACTCAGTACATTGTTGTTTTTGTTTTGTTTTTGTGTGTGTTTTGACAGTGTTAGAAATGCATTCTATTCACACGTATTGCAAGATTCATCTTGTGTCTGATGAGCTAACATCCTACTGCCCAAAGCAAGTTACACAGCTAAGCCAAAATCTAGGGTCAAGGAAATGTACTTTGTCTCCATCATATGGCTATGGCAGTGATGTGGACATATACTATTACTATAGAGCAGTGGTTCTCAACCTTCCTAATGGCACGACCCTTTAATACAGCTTCTCATGTTGTGGTGACCACCAACCATAAAATTATTTTTGTTGCTACTTCATAACTGTAATTTTGCTATTGTTATGAATTATGATGTAAATATATGATATGCAGGATGTATTTAGGCAACCCCTGTGAAAGGGTTGTTCGACCTCCAAAGGAGTCGCAACCCACAGGTTGAGAACCGCAGCTCTAGAGAAATGAATAATTGGGACCACTACTTCATTCTACTACTGAAGGCAATATAAAAGTTGGAAACATCACTAATATAATATAATATCATTAATATAGCATAACTAGAGGCCCAATGCACAAAATTCATACAAGGTCCTTGGCGCCAGCCCCGACCTGCCACCCCCACTGCCAGGGGCCTCTCCCACCTCTGCCTCAACTTTTGTTGGGAAAGAAGGACATCTGGTCTAATTAGCATATTATGCTTTTATTATTATAGATTATTATAGACTAGAGGCCTGAGTGCACAAAATTCGTGCACAGGGAGAAGATGGGGGTCCCTCAGCCCAGCCTGCCCCCTCTCACTCTCCGGGATCCCTCAGTGGATGTCCTACTGATGGCTCCAGTCTGGCAGGTGCCTTGTATGTATGTGTGTGCATGTGTGTGAGTGTGTGCGCCCCCAGGCACATCGTGGAGGCTTGGAGCAGGCACCCCTCTTTGTTGATCTCTGACCTTGCCTGCATGTTGTTCTCTCCCTTGAGCTGTGGCCAGAGGTGGGTGCTGCCTGCTGGCCATGCTTGCCTGCTCCCTGATCTCCTTCCTGCGACTGGGAAGCAGGAGAACCCCACCTGCACTTTGCCTCACGGTTGGGCCAGCCTTTCCCACTTCCCATCTCCCCAAGGTGACTGGGAAGCAGGAAAACCCCGTGTGCATGCTGCCTTGTGGCAGGCCGGCCTTTCCTGCTCCCCGATCTCCCCACTGTGACTAGGAAACAGGCAAACCCTACCTGCACACTGCCTCGCAGCAGGCCAGCCTTTCCTTCTCCAGGATCTCCCTCTGGCAACTGGGAAGCAGGCAAACCCCGCCTGTGTGCTGCCTTGTGCTGGGCTAGCCTTTCTTGCTTCCCCATCTCCCCACAGTGACTGGGAAGCAGGCAAACCCCACCTGCACGCTGCCTTGCAGACCTGCTCACTGATTGTCGGTTGCAAAGGCAATGCCTGCTGGGCTCATGTTGCCAGGGTGATGCCGCTAGCGTCATGCCCCACCACTATGGGCGCCGCCATCTTTGTCTCAGAGTGATGGTTAATTTGCATATCACTCTTTTATTAGATAGTATATAGGAAAGGATTTCTTAAACAGCATGTAAATTACAATTCCTGAAATAAATGCTTAATAAATTTGATCATATAATTTAAGATATTTCAGATCATCAGAAGACATCAGAATGAGACCCTGGCCAGGTAGCTCAGTTAATTAGACATCACCCCAATACACCAAGGTTGTGGGTTTGATCCCTGGTCAGGCACATACAAGAATCAACCAGTGAATGCATAAATAAGTATAAATAAGTGGAACAGCAAATTAATCTCCCCCCCCCCACCTTCCCTTCCTTATTCCCTCCTTATCTTCCTCCTTCTTTGTAAAATAAAAAATTTTTTAAATAGTTAAAAAAAAAAAAAAGACACCGTAGTGAAGGGAACACATAAGCCACAAACTGGAAGATATTTGCTACACATATAATTGATGAAAGGTTGTTATCTAGAGTATATGCTCATTTATATGTTTAAAACTCCTCCAAATCAACAATGGTAAGAAAAACAAGCTGGGGGGTGGTAGTGCGGAGGTTGGTGTACAGAGATTTGATTGAGAGTTTCAAGGAAGAAATACACTGGTCTCTAAAAAAATGAAATATGTTTTACTTCACTGATTGTTATTGAAATGATAAAAGACTTTGGTAAAAGATTGAGAAATTTATAATGAAGATATCAGGCTCTTGCCATCTGAACCAACTAATCAATGCTATTGCTCAAAGTAAGGCAGACACCTTTGTGTGTCTCTTTGTGTGATGTTTCATGAACTGCGTAGCCTCACCTATGGAGTACTGTTGTCAGAAAGACACACACACACACACACACACACACACACACGTGCGCGTCCCCAAATCAAATGAAATCTGTAGATACAAGTTTCAGTTTATTAGGAAACATGAGGAAAAGAGGAACAGCATAAATAGCTATAAAAAGAAAAATCAAATTAATCCAAAATGTGGAATATTGTATAGGACAAGTGACACTTTTATCAAGAAGTCAATGTCATGGGAAATTTAAAATGTAAGGGAATAGGCACCTTTTGTTCAAAAGAATATTCTTTCCCCTCTATACTGCCTTAACACTTTTCTCAAAAAAAATCAGATGATCAGAAAAGTTATTTTGGGACTATCAATGTTTTTCTCTTAGTCTCTTTGTCATCCTTATGCCACTACTATCCCAAAGCTTTGTATTCTATTTTGAAGTCAGGAAGTATGAGTCCTCCAACTTTATTTTCCTTTTTCAAGATTACTTATATTATTCTGGCTTCTTTTTATTTCCATATAAATTTTAGGACTAGCTTGTCAAGTTCTACAAAAAAAAAAAAAAAAAAAAAGGACAACCAGAGGATTTATAGGGATGACGTTGAACTCGTAGATGGATTTGGGGAGTATTGCAATCTTACCAATATTAAGCCTTTTGATCCATGACCATGATGTCTTTCCATTTATGTAAATGTTCTTTAATTTCTCTCAACAATATATTTTAATCTCCAGTCTATATATCTTGCATTTCTTTTGTTAAACTTATACTTAGGTATTTCCTTCTTTTTTATGTTATTTTTCTTCTTTTTATTGAATTTAATGGGGTGACACTGGTTAACAAAATTTACAGGTTTCAGAGCACAATTCTAAAACACACAGTTTGTATTATGTGTTCACCACCCCAAGTCAAGTCTCCTTCTATCACCATTTCCTCCCCTATGCCCTCCCTGTAGTCCCCTCACTATTGTCCATGTCCATGAGTTTTTTCTTTCCCCCTTTTTTGCTTGATCCCTTCACACCCACACTTACTCAGCTTCCCCCTTCCCTAGCAGCTGTCAGCCTGTTCTATACGTATGAATCTGCTTGTTCATTAGATTCCACATATGAGTGAAATCATACTTGTCTTTCTCTGACTGGCTTATTTCACTTAGCATAAGCTCTCCAGGTCTATCCATGCTGTCTCAAAGGGTAAGATTTCCCTTTTTATGGCTGAATAGTACTCCATTTTGTAAATGTATCACAGCTCTTTTATCTATTCATCTACTGATGGACATTTGGGCTGCTTCGAAATCTTGGCTATTGTAATGAACACAGAGGTGCATATATTCTGTTGATTTAGTATTTCTGGTTTCTTTGGACATATTTTCAGAAGTGGAATTGCTGGGTAATAAGGCAGTTCCATTTTTAATTTTGGGGTTTAATTCCATACTGCTTTCCACAGCAGCTGCACCAATCTTCCTTCCCACCAACAGTGCACAAGTGTTCCCTTTTCTCCATATCCTTGCCAATACTGGTTTGTTGGCTTGTTGATGATAGCCATCCTGACAGGAATGAGGTGATATACCATTGCAGTTTTATTTGCATTTCTCTGCTGACTAGTGCCATGGAGCATCCTTTCATATGTCTATTAGCCATATGAATATCCTCTTTGGAGAAGTGTCTATTCAGGTCCTTTTTTTTTCTTTTCTTTCTGTTTTTTTTTTTTTTTTTTTTTTTTTTTTTTTTTTTTTTTTTTTTTTTTTTTTTTTTTTTTTTTAGAGAGCTCTTGTCTTTTTTTTTTTTAAATATCTCTTTATTGATTTCAGATAGGAAGGGAGAGAGCTAGAGAGATAGAAACATTAATCATGTGAGAGAATCATTGATTGGCTGCCTCCTGCACATCCCCCACTGGTGGCGGGGGGGAGGGGGATCGAGCCCACAACCCAGGCATGTGTCCTTGGCCAGAGTCAAACCTAGGACCCTTTAGTCTGCAGGCTAGTGCTCTATCCACTGAGCCAAACTGGCTAGGGCCCTTTGCCCTTTTATTATTTAGATTGTTTGGTGTGAGTTTTTTCTTTGGTGTTGAGTTTTTTAAGTTCTTTATAAATTTTGTATATTGATCTCTTATCAGATACATCATTGGTGAATATGTTCTCTCATTTAGTGGGTTGTCTTTTTATTTTGTTGATGGTTTCCTTTGCTATGCAGAAATATTTTAGTTTGATAATAGTCCCATTTGTTTATTTTTTTCTTTTGTTTCCCTTGCCTGAGGAGATATATCAGAAAAACATTGCTACAAGAAAGTGTAATAGATTAAGGGAAGAGAATCGAAAGGCCAGAAATAAATCTATGCCTTTATAGTCACTTAATATTACCAAAGAAGGCAAAAATATACGATGGGGTAAAGATAGTCTATTCAATAAATGGTGTTAGGAATATTGGACTGGTACATGCAAAAATGAAAGTAAATTACCTTCTTTTACCATACACAAGAATAAATTCAAAATAGATTGAGATTGAAGACTTAGAGACCCAAAACCATAAAAACCCTAGAAATAAAACATAGGCTGTAAAATCTCAGACATTTCTCATAGAAATATTTTAATGCTATTTTTAATGGAATTATTTCCTTAATTTTCCTTTGGAATATTCATTGCTTATATATGTATATATAATTATTTTATATGATGGTCTTATATCATTAAACCTTTGTGTACTTGTTAGTTTTTTAGGGGATTTCTAAGATTTTTTCTCTGTAAAATCATGTCATCTTCAACTTGGGAAAGTTTTATCTTCCTTTCCAATGTGGATACCTTTTAATTTTTTTGTGCAGCCAAATTTTTTTTTACTATAATCTCTTGTATAATAGTAAATAGAAGTGATACAAACAGACATTCTGATCTCATTCTTGGTCCTGGTCTGAGAGGGAAAGCATTCATTAAAGATGATGTTAGCTGTGGGTTTTTCATAGAGTCCCTCTATTAGTTTGAGGAAGTTCTTCTCTATCTCTAGTTAGTTGAGTGTTTTTATCATGAAAAGTTGTTAGAAATTATCAAATCCTTTTCTTCATTCTTTTGAGATGATCATGTGATTGTTGTCCTGTGTTCTAATATAGTTTATTACATTGAACTTTATATGTTAAAACAGCCTTGCATTCTTGGGATAAATTCCTAGGGTTGGTTTTCTAATATTTTCTTGCTTCTGTATTCCTAAGGAGTATTTGTCTATAATTTTCTTTCTTATGATGTATTATTGTGATTGTGTTATCAGTGTTTCTGTGTCATGATCCCTACTTATTATGATTCCTATTTCTAATTTCTGGCATAAGATGTGCAAAGTTCATCTTTTGTACATTTCTTTGTACAAATCTGGAATCAGCCATTTTTCAAAGGAGCTCATTCAGTTCAGTGGGAAACCATAATCTGAGTGCTGTGGTACTCAATGCTTTTGGCAGTCATCACTTTTGGCTCCTGAGTGGTTTTGCCCTTGGTTCTGGAATATACACATATAGTGAGCCCTTTTTTATATGCATGGTAAAAACATAATGTTGGATGAAATAAGAAAGAAGATTCCATTTATACAGTGTTCTTAAAGTGATGAAACTAAGTAGTGGTTTATTTTAGAACATATGCATCAGAGATAAAAATAAAGAAATCTGAGGGAAAAAATAATACAAAATAAGAATCGTCATTGCCTATTACAGAGGATTTAAGGGTTACATCTGAATAACTGATAAAAACAAAGCTCATGGTTAGGAAGTAAACAGAGGTGTGTATTGCTCTTGGTTCTGGAATATATACATATTCCTTTTTAATATGCATGTAATTCACATTGCTCATTTATGAAATTTAATGTTGGTTATGTGCAATATAAATGATTATTACACTGTTTTTTATAATTTGTAAGTACTGTTTAAATAATTTGTGATGTTTTGCCAAATACGCCTAAAGTACCTTCCAACCATGACTATTGAAGTTATTCTCCTTATAGTAATGAGTTAATTGGATATCTATGTTGATAAAAATGAATTTTGATCATTACACCATACTAAAAAATCAGTTGTGTATGTATTGTAGATCCAGATTTGAAACATGTAATCTAATAAAGGATTTAGAAGAATAAGATATTCTCATATCCTTGAAGCAGACACTGTTTTATTTTAGTCTACAAAAAGCTCTGAGTGTGGCCCTGGCTGGTGTGGCACAGTTGATTGGAGCATCATCCCATACCCCAAAAGTAGTTGGCGGGTCCAATTCCTGTTCAGGGCCTTACTCAGGTTTCTCTCTCTCTCTCTCTCTCTCTCTCTCTCTCTCTCTCTCTCTCTCTCTCTCTCTTTCTCTCTCTCTTCCCCCTCTACCCCTCTCCTCCCCCCCTCAAATCAAGAGAGACATATCCTTGGGTGAAGATTAAAATTAAAAAAACAACAAAACCCAGCAATACTGAATGATGTAAAGGAAAAAATTAAGCTTCATTAAAATAAAAAACTTGCATTTATCAAAAGTACCCAGTGGAATATCATGTAGCAATAAGAATTATAAAACTATAATTCTTGGTCTTGGTCTTAGAGGGAAACAACAAACAACATGGATGAATCTCATAAACATAACACTGAATGAAAAGAATTATATACTATGTAATTTCATTGGTATAAAGTTAAAACAAATAGACAAAACTAACCTAGAGTATCTATATCTATATATATATAAAAACCTAAGCGACCATAAGACCATTTGACCGTCTGACCAGTAGTAGCTATGGTGCATAATGACCACGAGGGGGCAGATGCTCCAACCGATAGCTATGACATGCACTGACCACCAGAGGGCACATGCACAACCCAGGAGCTGCTGAGCTGCAGTGACTTGGCAGCTGCGTTTCTCAGGTGACTCACCCAGAACCAGAGAGGAGGGAGCCTGATTCTGGGATGCATCACTGAAGAACCGCCCTCTCACAATCCAGGACTTCTCAGGGGATGTTGGAGAGCTGGTTTCAGCCCAATCCCCATAGGCCAGGTCAAGGGACCCCCCCCCCACTGGTGCATGAATCTGTGCACCGGGCCTCTAGTTAGAATAGTAATTACTCTGCCTGGTCAAGGGTTATGAGGGGGCTTTCTGGGGTACCGGGTAATGTTCTGTTTATTGGTCTGTGCTGATTACATAGGTGTATTCATCTTGAGAAATTACTTCATGCTGTACATTTATTATTTGTGTATTTTTCTGTATTTATGTTGTATTTTAATTAAAAATTTCCCAAAAAGTTTAGTTCATAGAATGGGCTTCCTTTTGTGTAGAAAGGAAAAATAGATTATTTAGACATGCTTGCTTGTGCATGTATAGAATATGTCTCCAAGTTATATGGGAAACTGATACCTTTCTTACCTGAGATAGTGAAAGACAGGATGGGAGAGAGATTTTTTTTTAGATATATTTAAGATAAGTTTATAAAAGATGCACATATCCCACACTTAATTTGAGCTTGTATGAATAGTGCTATTCATTACTGATTTTGTGTCATAAGAGCGTACCTTTGTATATCAGTTCAATTCAGTTTTAGATAAGATTTTACATGAATTAAACTGATAAAATGAAATCATCTCTATTGGCAGTTTTCAAAAGGGCAGACAGTGACATATGTTTATGTAAAGGTAGCAGATATGAGATCCGCATAATATATATTCTGACATCAACTGGGACTGAAGATGCTATTAGCTAAGAACATTAACTTGATGACTTTTGAAAAGATACACAAAAAAGCAGAAACCAAAATGTATCTGTTTATTATCATTGTTTAGCAGCTGTTACCAATCAATATGGAGACTGTGGTTAGGTATGAAGCACTATAGGGGGTCTATTAACAACTCTGATTTGTTATATTATAGTTTTGTCTCTAGATGCTTTCAGTTTCACTGTCACGCAAGTTGATATTATGGAGGAGTCAATGAATGGCAGACTCCCTGTCTCTGCCTTTACTCACCTCTGCCTCTCAGAAGGTTCATTGTCACCTACATTATTTCTTGGCAAGCAGCAACATGAGAAACTCTTATTGGTGCAGGTGGCTGATGGGTTACCTGGTTGAAGTTAGTTTTGGGTAATAATGTATTTTACCAGCGTATTTTCTGTTTCTGAATTAAAATGGACATGTTTATTTAAATTTGGTTTGGGAACCACCCAGAGTAAGTGGAAATCACTGTAAAGTACATATGTAGCTCTTAGTTTTTCATGGTTCAGCATTCAGTCATCTCCTCCTGAGTGCTTTTTCAGGTCTTTTTAAAAGATTCTGTCTCTTCTCTATCTGAGTATTCTATATATTATTCCTGCCTTCCTTGAAAAAACTCTACTTCTGCCTTATCTGATTTCATTCTGTTTCTTTAAAAAGAAATTCTTTTTAATAGCGTAAAACAAAAATCATTTATGTTTATACTAAATCTGTTATTACTCAAGTTTGTCTCTTATTTCCTAAAATTCTTCTATAAATATTTATTACTAGAGGCCCAGTGCTTGAAATTTGTGCACAGGTAGGGTCCCTAGCAGCTGCCGGCTGCCTGCCAGGGCCTGCCTTCATTCTGTGCTGCCCCTTGGTGGTCAGTGCATGTCATAGTGAGTGATTGAACTCCCAGTTGGTTGAACTCCCAAGGGGATACCTTGCATATTAGGCTTTTATATATATACTAGGGGCCCCTCAGCCTGGCCTGTGACCTCTTACAGTCTGGGACCCCTCGGGGGATGTCCACCTGCTGGCATGCCTGGCCAGCCTTGGTGAGGGGCTGATGGCTGTTTGCAGGCTGGCCAAGCCCCCCAGTGGAGACCCTTACCCCATGGGGGTGTGGCCAGACTGGGTGAGGGGCTGAGGGTCATTTTCAGGTGCCCAAAGCCCCTTCAGGGTTTGGGTCCCTACTGGGGTGCCTGGGAAGCATGGGTGAGGGGTTGAGGGCCGTTTTCAGGCTGGCCACATCCCCTTCAAGGTGGGTGTCCCCTCCCTTGGGTTGCCTGGCTAGCCTGGGTGAGGGGCTTATGGGTATTTGCAGGCTGGCCACAACCCCTTCAGGGTAGGGGTCCCTGCAGGGGTGCCTGGCCAGCCTGGGTGAGGGGCTGATGACTGTTTGCAGGGTGGCCACAGCTCCCATTGACCCAACGTCCCAGCGAGGCTGGCTGGAATCAGGTTTCTGGGGTTTATTTATTTTCTATAATTGAAACTTGATTGCCTTGAGTGGAGGCCAGAGCCTGCATAGGCAGGCAGTTTCCTCAATCACTGGTGCAACAGAAGCCTCCTGTTTGCTCTAGCTCCATGGCTGCTGGCCGCCATCTTGGTTGGGTCAATTTGCATACAGCCGCTCTGGTTGACTGGTGAGCATGGTTTGGCTGGTGGGCATGGCTTATGTGTAACAAAGTGAGGGTCAATTTGCATATTACTATTTTATTAGATTAGATAGATGATTTTGTTCTTTATATCTTTATCTATATTATGTTGTTATTTCCATGGAAATTTCTGAGGAATTCTAAATAAATTCCTTGAAAGGAATTATCAATATCAGGCAGTCCCTTCCTGAACTTATATGTCCTTGCATTTATCAAAAAGAAAATGAATTTGTTTCTGGCTGAAACAGAAAAGAATTATAGTGGAGGGATGATCAGAGATTTATTCATTATTTACCATATATCCTATATAATAAAAGGCTAATATGCAAATTGTCCCTACAAGTGGGAGTTCAACCGACCAGGAGTTAGACATGTGCTGACCACCAGGGGGGTTTAGTGGGAAGCAGTCGGGGGAAGGGAGGCCCCAGCTGGTGGCTGACAGCCACTAGGAACCCTGCCCATGCACATATTTTGTACACTGGACCTCTAGTATAATATATATATATGTATGATCCAGTAGAGTACAGAAGTTTTTATGTGTGTATGTATTCAGTTTTGTGGGCCCAGGGATTGCCCATTGCCCAGTCCTCTGACTGTAACTGATCAAGAGATTCAGTTTTTCTCTTTTCCGTATTTATCACAGGTTGAGGAGTTACTGATGGCCATGGAGAAAGTAAAGCAGGAACTTGAGTCCATGAAAGCAAAACTGTCCTCTACTCAACAGTCTCTGGCAGAAAAGGAAACTCATTTGACCAATCTTCGGGCAGAAAGAAGGAAGCACTTAGAGGAGGTTCTGGAGATGAAGTAAGTGTTTTTAATCTTAGTCTTCATACACATGCTTAGTAGAAGTACTTTTCTTCGTTGCTTTCTTCTTGCCCTGTTTTATTAGCCCTGACACACATAGCCTACATTTAATGCTAACTTGTATTTCTCACTCCTAGAACAAATTTGGAGCAAATCCTGGTCAAATATACTTATTTTTACAACTCTTATATGTATATGTATAACATACATACAGTATATGTATCTGTATCCAAATCCATCTCTGAAATTTCTGAAATCTTCTAGAAAGTTTTGGCAAATTGTTGAGCTTATTGAGACGACTATTGGTCCTGAGGTCATATAATGCCTAGGCAGTTTTTAAAAATATTTCTTTATTATAAATATTTCCAATGGTATACAAAGTAGAGAGAATAGTATAATGAATCCTCATACACCTATCTCCCATATTTAACGATTAACATTTTTTGCACTCACCAGTCAGTATTTTTTATCAAAGATACATTATATCTTGGGGGCTTGCCCAGGGTGGGAATGGCTGAGGTGGGGTAAGGGGGGTGTTAATTGGGGAAAAAGGAAACATGTGAAACTTTAGACAATCAATCAGTCAATCAATCAATCAATAAAATCTTTATTCTTCTAACAGTGATTAAATTCCAGTTACAATTCCATTCCTTCTTATATTTCCAATATTTTGATGTGTTTTCCACTGACTTTTAATTGCTATTTGGTGGGAGACAAATTCTTATTCAATATATCTTTTCCATAACATGCTGTTTTTCTTTTTTTAATTATTATTGAAAGTATTACATATGACCCTCCCCCCATTGTCCTTTTCTAGCCTATCCCTAACCCCCAGTCCCAGCCTTCAGTCCCCCATTATCTATGTCCTTGGTTATGCTTATATACATATGTTTTTTTTGGTTGATCTCTTACCCCCATGTCCCCTCTACTGCCTATCTTCCCCTGCCTTTCCTCTGAGGTTTGAGGGACTATTTAATGCTTCTGTGTCTCTGGATCTAGTATTTTTGTTCATCAGTTTATGTTGTTCGTTATATTCCACAAATGAGTGAGATCATGTAATACTTATCCTTCTTTGACTCACCAGTAAATTTTTATAAAATTGTCACTTTTAGCAAAATTTTGCTGTATATATTTTCCTACTTGCCTCACATCTTGTGGTTTTCTGAGATGATAATTTCTTGTGAAGCATATATACATCTACTAGTAATAATAGCTTCTTTTTTTCCCTCTGTGACTTTGAAAAATTCTGGTGTCCTTCTCCTCAGAATTAAGTATCTCTTTTGAAAGTCTAGTAGGACTATCTCCTTTATACTCCCAACCCTAACCCCTACCTAATTATCCTACTCTCATTTTACTGAAACCAAGTCTGTCCTGGGATCCCTCAGTTACCTTTTTCTCAGCAGTTATCTGCTTCTGTTTTTGTTTTTGTTTTTTGTCTTCTGTCTCAGATGAAATATTTTTTCATCTTCATAAGGCTAGTTTCTTATCTTTTTTTTTTTTCATTCTGAAATTTCTTTTCATTTTTAAAAAATTTCGTTTTATTGCTTAAAGTATTACAAAGAGTGTTAAATAAGTCTCCATTTTTTCCCCTTGGGAAAAATTTAGGCTATTTAGGAATGAAATAATTAGGTGATCCATCTATTATGCATTGAGTAATTAAAACAGTTTATTTTAAATTATTTTATCTCATGATATTCATATAGGACTTTTAGTAGAATTGGAAGACTTTTTCACAGTAACCTAAAATACTAAGGTTTAAATATTCTACAGGAAATTACATAAATTAATATAAAAATTCTCTACACTTGAATTGAAAAAAGAAAACAAAGTATTATGTATAATATAGCTATAAATAAATAACACTAGTGGGACTAGTCTTAGTTTTATTATATATATATTAAAATTATAAAAAAAAGGTTGGATGATCTATAATCAACTATCTTTTGGGACTTTGGGATTTGTTCCTTAGCCCTGGTTAACTCTTTAGTTCTGCCTCCTCTTTTTCTACCCTGATATCCAACTTTTTTATGCTATCCACCATACACAGTATGTGATCTCGATTGTTCTTAACATCTTTCCTCATCAGAACTAATAGTTTAGTTGGAGCTCTGAGTTGTTATAGGACAGTGGTGTCAACATGTTTATTAAATGTAGTAATTATTAGTTACTTACCTTTTTCTAGTTCTAAATTTTGACCATGATGCTCAGCTTCTCACAAGATCAGGCATGTGTATTATAAATATTTTTCTCAAATATTTTTATTCCTCATAACCTAAATTGGAATCAATTACCTAACACTCTAAATATTCCTTGCCTTTCTCCTCCCTTTAAAACTTAAGTTCAGCCTGATCGGCATGGCTCAGTGGTTGAGCATCAACCTATGAACCAGGAGGTCATGGTTTGATTCCTGGTCAGGGCATATGCCTGGTTGCGGGCTCGATTTCCAGTGTGGGATGTGCAGAAGGCAGCTGATCAATGATTCTTTCTCATCATTGATATTTCTATTTCTCTCTCCCTCTCCCCTCCTCTCTGAAATCAAATAAAACAAAACAGAACACTAATAACAACAAAATCTTAAGTCCATTTCACCTTTTAACCATTTAAGGTCAGATGTAACTTCTAAACAGAAGAAACTACATTCTTATTGTTAAAAAATATGCTTTTAGTGTTTTCAGAGAGAGGAAAGGAGAGGGAGGAGATAGAGAAACACAATGATAAGAGAAATTGCAATACTCATTGTAAGGAAATCTGTTAACTAATATACCACCAATCTGAGAGGTGTTCTGGGATTTGGGATTTTAAACATTATTTTCCTTTCAGGATCTTCCTTTTCAGTATTACTAGAGAATACCATATAGGTAGTTACTCTTTCTGAAAAGGCATAAAACTTCCCTCAGGCTTTGTATGTGGAAGATAGTAATTCATCCATTTAATCATAACCTTTTCCTATCAGAAGATTCTGAATACAATACTATTATAAGATAATCTTTGTAGCAAAGGATACGTTTATATTTTGAGCCAATTTGCTAACCCATAAAACAGTGATAGTACTTGGGCCCACCTTATGAGGTTGTTGTGAGGATCAAATGAGATGAAGTAATGAAAACATTTTGAAATAGGTGAGGCTGAATATTTGCAAAACATAATACAGCTTAAAATCCAATTCACACTTAATTTTTCAGGTCTGTAGTTTTTCATTCTGAAACGAAAGGATTCCCTAAATCTCTTAAGATCCCTGTGGTTGTAAAAATTATATAGATTTTTTAAAAAATATATTTTATTGATTTTTTTACTGAGAGGAAGGGAGAGGGATAGACAGTCAGAAACATTGATGAGAGAAACATCGATCAGCTGCCTCCTGCACACCTCCTACTTGGGATGTGCCCGCAACCAAGGTACATGCCCCCGACCGGAATCGAACCCATGACCCTTCAGTCCACAGGTCGACGCTCTATCCACCAAGTCAAACCTGTCAGGGCTTATATAGATTTTTGACTAGTTCATCTGCTCAGGTCCCTTGATTCTGTAATTGGAAATGTTCTAAGTAAATAAAAAAATTAATGTATATAAATAGAATAGTAGGAAGAAGCAGCCATGAATGTTTGGCTGAGGACTAGGGTGCACATTCACTGGATGGGACTCCCCAAGCTTTATCAGAGATTGGCTAATATGGGGATGAAAGTGGAATTTTTATATTAGAGGTAGAGTAATATTGGGGAATTTGTACTTGCAACCCAGTCATTTTTTTTGGTAAAACTTCAGACGTCTTGCCATGATAACAGAAAAGCTAGGGTTTAGGAGTAGGGAGCATGACCTATAATTAAACTCTACTATAGACCTAGCCTCACAAAACTTAAAGCCCCAAGAAAGTTTGTAAGGGATATAGAATTTTGAGGATGAGCCCCACCAAGATAGAGAGGTTGGGAAAGCTCAAGATAGAGCTTTCAACAGAGTATCCTAACAAAGGATAAATCCAAAGCTTACACATGTTCAAGATCAACTATTAACTGAATTACCTTCTAGACTAAATTTCATTGCTCTTCAGAATAAAATAGCAGAATGCAGAGTCTTTACAATGTATAATCTACAGCATGCTATGTTAGATTTTTTAAAATTGCCAGACATGCAAAGAAATAGTAACATGACCTACTGAACAAAAACACGCAGTGGAAATTAACTCAGAAAAGTCCTAATGGATTTAAGAGATAAAGACTTTAAAGTCACTCTTATGAATGTGCTTAAAAGATTTAAAGGAAAATGTCATATTGACAATAGGAGAGATAGGAAACCTCCAAAAGAGAAAAAAAAAAATTAATGGAAATTTGAAAACAAATTGAAATTGAGAATTCACTGGGTGGTCTCAATGATAGATTGAAGCTGTCAAAAGAGTCTTTAAATTTTTGAATAGATTAATGGAAGTTATTCAATCTTAGTAACAGGGAGAAAAAGTATTTTTACAAAATGAACTGAGCCTCAATGACATGATGGACAGTATCAAATTAGCTAACTTATGTTTAACTGAAACTCCAAAAGGGGCAGAAAGAAATTTTTGAAAAAGTAATGTCTGAAATAGTTCTCTAATTTGACTTAAAATACATAGTTTTAAAAAGGTATATGGGAAATCTCTGTGCCACCTTCTCAAATTTATTTGAAAACTAAAACTGCTCTTAAAAATATCATGGTCAAGTGAGGAAGACCTCTTGATTATAACTACCCTTGAAGTTACAAGAAGTTGGACAACTATAATTCAACAAAAGACTCACTGCTCAGTACAAATATGTCTGAGGAATCCACACTCTGAAACATCAGAAGCTGGGCATATCTGGACAATCAGTGGAAGCAGGTTGTGGGGAAGGAGAGAGGGAGCCTCAGAGGGAGCCCTGAGCTTGCTATAATTCTAGCAGACACAGTAGCAGGGGAGATTTTGGGTTGCAGTGCACACGCTTGACACCTCAGAGGGGCAGAACAACATTCTGGCCTGAGTGACATGTGCACACTGTGGCAAAACCCAGTGACAGGAGTGGAGATACAGATGTATGGAAGATGAGATCTAGCAGGTGCCATTGCTAGGAAAAGAGCAAAGCTACAGAGGAGCGAATCTGCCTCCTATCTGTCCTTGCCCATTGAGGTGAAACCTGGTAGAAGCAGCTAGGCACTGCTGGCAGCCTTTGGGTACATGAGGGTTACACCAGTATTTCACAGGCCCAGAGCTCCAGCACCAGTCACTTCCACCAAGGGGAGGTGCTCTGAGACTGAGACAATCTAGTTACAGAGGGGATGTTCACCTTCTTGGAAAATACCAGGCATTCTCCATGGTGAAGGGAACACAGTCCCACCAAGATCCTGAGGGCCCAGTAAAGCTGGTAAGACAAAACAAAAATTTATACTATTGCACCATTTACTGGAAAACAAAGGAAAGACCTCTACTTAATCAACCTGCTGAATTGTTAAAAATAAAACTGTACATTAAAAAAAGGGGGGAGTTCAGCACCTTAAATGCCTGGGCTGAGAAACAATCTGTCAGGTACTGCAAATAATCAAGCTAACAGGGAACTTGAGAGAGAATGAAGTCTCCAGAAACCAAACTCAAAGACATGACAGATTTAGATGTAAATGATAAAAGAATTCAAGATGTAGTTTTGAAAAAACTCAATAAGATGCAAGACAGAAAGGCAGGTCATTGAGCCCAGGAATATAATTAATGAATAAAAGGAGTACTTAATCAAAGATATTGAAGTTATAAAAAAGAACCAAACAGAAATTATGGTGCTAAAGAACTCAGTAAAAGAAATGAAGAATGAATTAGAGCCCAGCTGGTGTGGTGCAGTAGTTGAGCATCAACCTATGAACCAGGAGGTCATGGTTTGATTCCTGTTCAGGACACATGCCCGGGTTGTGGGCTCAATCCCTTGTGTGGGGTGTGCAGGATGCAGCCAATCAATGATTCTCTCTCATCATTGATGTTTCTATCTCACTTCTGCTCCGAAATCCATAAAAATATATTGAAAGAAAAAAATAGAATGAATTAGAGAGCTTCAGAAATAGGTAGGTCAAATGGAAGAGAGAATTAGTGAACTTGAAGACAGAAATATAAACTCAGACAGAAAAAGAGAAATGAGAGTTAAAAATAATGAAAGAACTCTGTGAGAAACTATCTGACTTCCTTAGCAAGAGCAATATAAGGATAATGAGTATACCAAAGGAGAAGAGATTATTCAAACAAATAATTAATGAGAACTTACCAATCCTGTGGAAAGAGCTGGATTCTTAAAATTCAAGAAGGAAACAGAACACCTAATTATCTCAATGTAAAAGGACCTTCATCAAGATATATCATATTAAAATGTCAAAAGTTAATTACAAAGAATTCTCAAGGTAGCCTAGAGAAAAAAGACTGTAACCAATAAGTGAGACTCCATTAGATTATCAACCGATCTTTCAAGCTAAGAGAGAGCAGAATCAAATATTCAAATGTTGAGAGAAACCACCAGCCAAAAATAATATGTTCAGAAAATTTATTCTTTTAGTTATGGAGGAAAAATAAAGGATTTTCCAGACAAACAAAAGCTGAGGGAATTTACTATCACAAGACCTAAACTACAAGAAATGTTTAAAGGGCCTCTTCTGTCTGAAACAAAAAGATAAAAGGATATGAAACTAGGAGTAAGATGTTAGATGGAAGCAGGAAACTGCAATTCCATTTCACGATAGGGCATTAAACAATTAAAAGCTTAAGAGGAAAGGATTTAAAAAAAGACTATGCTTTCTACAATTTGGAAGGCAGTGCACAACACAAAGGACTAATTTATGATAACCATAACACAAAAAGGGAGAGAATAATGTATTGATCGTTCATGGGTAAATGAAGATAAGATGCAATCAGAAGATAAAGGACTATTATATACTATATGAAACTTTTTAAAAATCTAATTATAACCATGAAACAAAAATCCTAAGCTGAAATACATAAAGAGGAAGCAGTAGAAGAAATTATAGAAAACCACCAAAGTAAAATAGCATTCAGAAACATGGGAAAAGAAAAAATGGAGATATAGAGCAACCAGAAAACAAAAGATAAAATGGCTGTATCATGTCCTCATATATCAATATTTACCCCCAATGTAAATTGACTGAATTCACCAATCAAAAGACACAGAATAGCGGGATGGATTAAAAAACAATACCCAAATATATATGTTGCCTTCAGGAGACCCATCTCAGCTACAAAGATAAGCATAGACTCAAAATGAAGGGGTGGAAGATGACACCTCAGGAAAATGGCATTCTAATCTAATAAAAGAATAATATGCAAATTAACCTTCACTCCATTACACCCACAAGCCACTCCCACCAACCAATCAGGAGCAAATATGCAAATTAACTAAGATGGCGGTGGCCACAGAGCTGGAGTTGCCTCGGGCAATGGAGGAAGCCAGGGTTCTGCAGGCCCTGAGCTCTACTCAAGGCTACAAAGTTTCAATTATAGAAGATAAACCCCAGATACCTACTGGGCTGGGACCTTGGGTTGCCAGAGGCAAACCAGGCTTCAAGCAGGAGACCAATGCAACAAAGTTTCAATTATAGAAGTTAAATAAATCCCAGATACCTTCTTCCAGCCAGACACCCCAATAGAAACCTAAACCCTGAAGGGGCTGTGACCAGCCTGAAACGGCCCTCTGCCCCTCACTCAGGCAGGCCAGTTACCCCAGTAGGGACCTGGACACTGAAGGGGCTGTGGGCAGCCTGAAAATGGCCCTCAGCCCCTCACCCAGGCTGGCCAGGCACACCAGCAGGTGGACATCCCCCAAGGGGTCCCAGACTGCGAGAGGACACAGGCAGGGCTGAGGGACCCCCCCTCTAGTGCAAAGATAAGATGTAGCCATACTTATAGAGATAAAATATATACCACAATAAAAAGTTTACAGGGGATAAAAATGAGAATTTTATAAGAATTTAGGTGACAATTCACCAAGGAGACAACACATCAATATTTATTCACCTAATCTGAGAGCACCTAAATATATAAAGTAATTGCTAACAGAGCTAAAGGGAGAAAAGGACAGAAATACATTAATAATAGGGGACCTGAATATCCCACTGATAGCAATGGATAGATCATCCAACTAGAAAGTCATTAATGAAATGTAGCTACAAGAAGACTACTGGGGAAACTACCAATATATGAAGATCAATGCTACTGTGTGACTAATAGTTGGGTCAAAGAAGAAATAAGGGTTCAAAAGATATATATAAAAAATGAGAGAGAACCAAGATGGCAGCATAAGGTATATACCTGAATGCGCTGTCTCCGACAAACACATTAAAACTTCAAGTATAAAGCTAAATAGCCATCCTCCAGAACCAGGGGAGTGGATGGTTTATAACTAGAAGGCAAGAGGAGTGTATTGAGACTGGTAGAAGGTGCAGAGGTGCCAAGAACGGAGAGGTATGAATGCGCGTGAAATGGTGGCGGCGGCAGCACCTGGGTCTGGGGAAGGGGAATACAAGCTCCAGGGATGCACTGAACTCGTTTCCAGCTATCTGGCAATGGAGCAAAATGTGAGAGTGGCTTTCTAGCGCAGCTGTTCCTGGCGATCACTCATATGAAGCTCTGAGACTTGGGGACTCAAGGGAGTGGAGATGCCAAAGCACAGAGAAGCCGTGGAGAAGCCTCGGAGATGGCTGAGGGACAGCCATCACTGTTTGCTCTGCCCTGATGATTCTCTGAGACCCCGCCCCATGCAATTTACAACCCCACCCAAGCTGTGCACCTGTCTGCCTGCAGCCTAACCTAACAGACTGCAGCTGGGACAGAAACTCCAAAAGTTCCAAACCCCAAACAACGAGAAGAAATCTATAGATCTCACTGTACCACCTCCTGGGTGGACTCACACAGCAGCTGACTTTGCACCTCCTTGGAGATACAGGAGCCAGTGTACCCAGTGGCCAGATACCAGATTTCAACTCCACACATCCATAAGGGACACACTCAAGAAGCATACTCAGCACCAAAGCCCCACTGAAGCAAGTTCTGCTCCATAAGGGTGTCTCCTGCACAGCAGTTCTTGTACTATAGACACAGCGAGTTCTCACAATCAATAGGCTTGAAGGTCATTTCCTCCCAGTGATACGAATAGCAATCAAGGCTTAACTACAATAAGACGGTGCACCCAGCCCTCAAAGGCGTACACCAAGAGTGTCCACCCCAAATGATTAGGGAGGCTGAGCCACTGGGACCAAGAGGACACCTACCACACAAAGCCACTCTATCAACACAGGGAAGCAGCCAAAATTCAGTCACAAAGAAACAGGCTACAAATGAAAGAAAAGGAGGAAAGCAAACTACTGGATATAGAGTTCAAAACCACAGTATAAGGCTACTCAAAAATCTTCTCCAAACCTCCAAAGAACTAAGTGAGACCTTCAAGGATCTTAATGAGAATACCAAAAAAATAGAAAAGTACAAGTCAGAAATTAAGCATACACTGACTGAAATAAAGAATAATATACAGAGATCCAACAGCAGACTAGAGAATCGCAAGAACCAAGTCAAAGATTTGAAATACGAAGAAGCAAAAAACACCCAGCCGGAAAAGAAAAAAGAAAAAAAGAATCCAAAAATAATGAAGATAGTGTAAGGAGCCTCAGGGACAACTTCAAGTGTCCCAGAATTATAGCAGTGCCAGAAGAAGAGAGAGCGCAAGATTTTGAAAGCATATTTGAAGAAATAATGACAGAAAACGTCCCCTACCTGGTGAAAGAAATGGACTTACAAGTCCAGGAAGCACAGAGAATCCCAAACAAAAAAAATCCAAGGAGGGCCACACCAAGACACATCATAATTAAAATGCCAAGGGCAAAAGACAAAGAGAGAATCTTAAAAGCAGCAAGAGAAAAACAGTTAGTTACCCACAAGGAAGTACCCATGAGACTTTGAGCTGATTTCTCAACAGGAACCATACAGGCCAGAAGGGAGTGGCAAGAAATTTTCAAAGTGATAAATAGCAAGAACCTACAACCAAGATTACCCAGCAAAGCTATCATATAAAATTGATGGTCAGATAAAGAGCTTTACAGATAAGAGAAAGCTAAAGGAGATCATCACCACCAAACCAGGATTGTTTGAAATGCTGAAGGGCATTCTTTAAGAAGAAGAAGGAAAAAAAGGTAAAAATAAAAATTATGAACAACAAAGTGACAACAAATACATATCTATCAACAATTAAGTCAATAAAAAATCTGATGAACAGAATAAACTGTTGAATATAATAGAAGTAGAGGCATAGAAAAGGAATGGACTGACAATTCTTGGGAGCAAGAGGGTGTGAGGGGTGTGAGAAGAGGCTGGGAAAAAATCTTACATCTATGAATGAAGACAGTGGTGGGGGCAAGAGCATGGGGAAAGCCGGGAACCAGGTGGAGGGAATTTATGAGGGTTAAAAAAAAAAGAAGGAACATCTGTAATAATATGAACAATAAAGATTTATTTAAAAAATGAAAATAACAATATAACATACCAAAATTGTGGGGATGCAGATGAAAGTGGTACTAAGAGGAAGGTATATGATATTATAGGCCTATCTCAAGAAATAAGAAAGTGCTCAAACAAGCAAGCATTATACTTAGTTAAGTGCCATGTCGGTCACCAGTGACTAAAACAGAAAGGAAGTCAAAACAGGCTTGGCGCTTAACATGTTAAAGAACTATAAAAGGAAGAACAAACAAAGCCCACTGTGCAAGGAAGGTTATAATAAAAATTAGAGCAGAAGTAAATGAAATAGAGATAAGAAAGACAAAAGAAAAATTAATGAAACAAAAAACTGGTTTTTGAAAAAATGAAATTGGCAAAACCCCAGTTAGACTAAAATGGAAAAAGAAAACAAAAGAGAAAACACTCAAATAGGTAAAAACAGAAATGAAAGCAGAGAAGTTACAACAGATACCACAGAAATACAAAGGATTATACAAGAATACTGTGGAATACTTTTTTCACTAGTGAATTCTACCAAACATTCAAAGAAGATTTATTAGTACCTATTCTTGCAAATTCTTTTAAAAAGTGAACAAGAAGAAATTCCTTATAACTCATTTTATTAGGCCAACATGACCCTGGTACCAAAACCAACCAAGGAGAATTAAAAAAAAAAATGTCAGGCCAATACCTCTGATGAACACACTATATAATAAAAGGCTAATATGCAAATTGGCTGAATGGCAGAATGACTGGTAACTATGATGTGCACTAACCACCAGGGGGCAGACGCTCATTTCAGGAACTGCCCCCTGGTGGTCAGTGCACTCCCACAGGAGGAGCACTGCTCATCCAGAAGCTGGTCTCACTGCTGGTGAGCACGGCAACAGTGATGGGAGCCTCTTCCACCTCTGTAACAGCGCTAAGAATGTATGACTGATGGCTTAGGCCTGCTCCTGCATCAAGGGGCGGGTCTAAGCCGTCAGTTGGATATCCTCTGAGGGCAACCATACTGTGAGAGGGTGCAGGTTGGGTTGAGGGAACCCCCCCCCCAAGTGCACAAATTTTGTGCACTAGGCCTCTAGTAGATACAAAAATCTTAAACAAAGTACTAGCAAATCAAATACACAATACGTTAAAAAGATAATGCACCATGATTCAGTTGGCTTCATTCCAGTGTGCAAGAAGAGTCCAACTTATGCAAATCAAACAATATGATACACCACATTAATAAAATAAAGAGATAAAAATCATGGATCATATCAAATGCAGAAAAAACATTTAACAACACAATGTTCACCTCTGATTAAAATACTCAATAACATGGGCATAGAAGGAAAATAATTCAACATAATAAAGGCCATCCATGACAGACCCTCAGGAAATACCATACTAATGAAGAAAAACTGTAAGTTTTTCCTCTAATTTGAGGAACAAGACAAGAATGCTTATCCTTACAACTCTTATTCAACATAGTGTTGGAAGTCCTAACCAGAGCAGTCAGTAAAGAGAATGAAATAAAAGGCATCCAAATTGGGAATGAAGGAGTAAAACCATCACTATTTGCAAATGACATAATTCTATATATAAAAAATCCTAAAGATTCCACTAAAAGAATATTAGAAACAGTAAACAAATACAATAAAGTTGCAATATACAGAGAGCATACAAAAATGTGTTGCATTTCCATATACTTAAACAATGAATTAGCAGAAAATTTGGAACAAGAAGGGAGGGTTCTTTTGTTATCTTCATTCATAATATTTATCAGAAGTGTACGTTCCAATTTAAACCAAATTTATTTTTAGTATGTTAGTGTTTTTTTCTCTTTTCCTTTTCTAATTTTTGTTGGCCTTTTATTTCCTGACATCTTCAAAATCCATAATAAGGACTTTGATTGCAACTCTTTAGACAGAGTTTCTCTTGCAGAATTTATGCCATTAAGTATGGAATGAGGTAAATTATAACTCGCTTCAACCAAAATTTTATGTGGAAAGGTTGCAAGGGGCAGGGATGAAAGATGTACTTGCTCCTCTTCATCTCTATTTCTGAAATGTTATTTTGTTCTCTTAAATTTATAAGGTGGAAAGTTAATTCTGCTTATAAACTTTTATTTTTATTAAAACCTTATAGAATAGTTTATTTTTCCAGTATGCTTTTAAGAAAAATAAAAGTTTCTGTTCTCTGTTTGCTCATGATATCCAGCTTTTGTTGCTTTGGCTCAGAAGTCCTTTCTACCTCATGATAAACATCTTTCTATCTCATTAAATCTTAAACTCTGTAAGCTATAGGAGCAGACTTACAGAGGAAACTCACTGTACTATTTAAATGAGCGATGACAGTCCAGGGAGTAGAATTAACTGCTGGAAAGTAGACCAGGTGATGTTAAAGGAGCTTGTTCCATGGAGTAGTTGCTCAGCCCATTAATATTGAAGTAGAAGTTGGAAGCATGAACCTCTTTGGCTACTAATATCTTTAAGAGATAAGACAGTCATTTTGTGCTTATGTATTTCCGTCTCTCCATGTAACATTGTGCTGCAGGACATTTCATTTCTAGGTCTGGTTTTTTATTTTTCATTTTTGCAGCCTTAATATCAATAAACCCTTTAAGTACTAAAATTCTAAGACACTAGAGGATGGATTGAATTGTCGTATTATTAGGTCGATTCTTTTTAAAAAAATATTTTTATTGATTTCAGAGAGCAAGTGAGAGGGAGAGATCAAAACATCAATGATGAAAAAGGATCATTGATCAGCTGCCTCCTGCAGGACCCCTACTGGGGATCAAGCCCACAAGCCCCAGCAGCTCTAGAGACCATCTATACTAATAAAATGGTAATATGCTAATTAGACTGAACATCTTCTAGATGACCTTCTGGACATTCTTCTGGACAAAGCCATGTGGCAGGGCTGAGGCAGAGGCAGTTACAGGCTATCAGGCAGGCAGAGAGTAGTTAGGGGGATCAGGTCAGCAGGGGAGAGCAGTTAGGGGCATCAGGCCAGCAGGCAGGTGAGCAGTTAAGAGCCAGCAGCACTGAGGGTTCCCCGATTGGAGAGGGTGCAGACCAGGCTGAGGGACCCCTTCGAGTGCACAAATTTTTGTGCACCGGGCCCCTATTTATAATAATCATTGCTCATTATTATTTTTTATAACTAAGATAAGAACTATTTTATCATATGTCAGCTTTTTTGGATTAAAAATAAAGATAAATTAGAATTTTTTCCTGAAGAAAGTTAATGAGGTCACAATTTGGAGCCAATAAATAAAGAATAATAAACTTAGTAAGTGTTACATAAAGTAAATTGTTTGCAGAATGAGTCTGTTGAATCATCATGTATTTTATATTTCCTTTTCAACTTTTCTTTCCCTCTCCACATTTGTGGTTTTCAACAGAATGCCTTGTTACATCTGCAGGTCCTAGAATAATGTTAGGTAGGGTGTTTGTTGTTCTTTAGTACTTGGGACTGAGATATTTAAAATATATATATTTTATTATTGATTTTAGAGAAAGGAAGAGAGAGGGAATGAATAGAAAGATAGAAACATTGATCAGCTGCCTCCTACTGGGGATCGAGCCAACAACCTGGGCATGTGCCCTTACTGGGAATCGAACCATGACCTCCTCGTTCATGAGCCCATGCTCAACCACTGGGCCACACTGGCCTGGCAGGGACTAAGGTAATTTATGCATTAAGTTTGCTTGTTTTATTAATCTTAGACAGAGGGAGAGAGAAAGAGAAATATCGATGTGAAAGAGAAACATTGATTGGTTGACTCCTGCTGGGAATTAAACCCGTAACCTGGGTATGTGCCCTGACCAGAAATGGAACCCACCAGCTTTTGGTAGATGGGACGATGCTCCAATCAACAGAGATACACTGGCCACGGCTACACATTGAGTTTTGAATGTAATAATTTCTTTCTTTACAGCTAACTCTGGGGTGTCATTAGTGTGAAGGAATTTCTTTCTATAGCAGCTCCTTCTCATTCTACCACTGTTTAGCTTTGGTTCCTTTCCTATTGCATCTTGCTAATAATTACATATTTGTTTTCATTTTTAAAGCATAAGAAGGTGTCAGAGCTGTGAGTGGGGTTTTTGTTGTTGTTGTTTTTTCATTTTACACTATACCAGAACATCTATTTAGTTACCAGTTACAGTTTAGGTAAGCTGATGATTCCTTTATGCTGCCTGAAATTTTCTATTTAAAATTGAGTATCTTTTACTTGCTCTTTAGATCAGAGGAATCATATTCTCTGTGGTATTCCTCCTCCATCTCAACTTCTTAAAGAAGAACTATAAAAAGAGCTTTCAACTTAGAAAGCACTGAATATTTTATTGACTAGAACTGAACTGAACTGTGGGTTCATAAAAAGTACCAAATGAAAATATTTCTATTATAAATGTAATGGAGTGTGAACAGTAGTAGCTTTGATTTATTGTAAATCCCATCTGAATACTGTCAACATGGTTCAAAATACCAGGAGATAAATTCCAATGGTCACATTTGAGTGAATTCTCATACTGCCTATGTCAGACCTTATTTCATTATTTTAAAAATAGCAGTATTTACTCATTAAGTAGGACAATTTCCTAGGCTCTGACAGGGATAGAGGTAGGATGAAAGATGAGCCACTACTCATTGGCATTATTTTTGCAGTTTGGATTCTTTTTTAGTGATAAGTTTTTTGCATGAGTAGTTATGATTACTTCATAGGCAATTTTTCCTTTGATCCCAGAGTGTTCTGACAGAGTAGAAGCAGGTAAAGACCTGAATTAAAGAAAAAAGAGCTCATATTTATTTATATTAAAATGAGGATTTTAAAATGAAAACCAAAAGCCATTATGCACAAAATGAAAAAGTACTTGAAATTTCCTCACACTTAAATGCTAGACTTTACCTTATAACTTATTTTAAAAAGGCCATTTAGTCCCGGCCAGTGTGGCTCAGTTGTTTTGGTGTCATCCCATGCACCAAAAGGTTGCTGATTCAATTCCTGGTCAAGGCTCATGCCTGGGTTGCAGGCTCCATCCCTGTGGCAGAAGATCAGTGTTCCACTCTCACATCAATATTTCTCTCTCTCCCTCTTTCTTCCTCTCTCTCTCAAAATTATTAAATATATATATTTGTAAAGTCCATTTATTTATATTAGTGTGGAGTTTCCCAGTCTTTTCTGGTTCCAGAGCAATAAATAGATTTTTCATGACTTCTAGGCCAAAAGAAATACATAGTAAGATGTATTCAGTCCTTTTATCTAATACCATAGTGATAAGAGGAAACATTAAGCGAATAATAATTTAATTATATATAATTAATATCTAAGTAACAAAATGTATAGTACTAAATGAACATTTATAATAGGGAGTCTGGCTAATCTGAAGTGATCTTTGCTGTGAAGTAGCATTTAAGACCTGAGGAATGAGAGTGATGTCAGTAAAATGATGGCATAGGGATTTCTAGAACTTTTGCCCCTGCCAGAAATATCAATTTAAACAACTTTCTCTGCATAAGAATACCTTCAGAGGACTGATGAAATATTACAGCACCTGCATGAAGCATGGAAATAAAACACATTGAGGAGGGTAGGAAAGATAAATTAACACTACTCCCATCACCCCTCCACGAAGTCCAGGCAGCCTAGTGCAGAATGAGTCACCCTCCGCAGGGGAATAAGAGAGTAAAGTACACAGTCAGTTTCACCATGTATCTCAGAGTTGGTCCACCCCAGCCCCTGGCCAACTCCTGTAGACTTTGTTGCTTCCTGTGGGATCCTGAAAACTCAGGCAGCACGTGTGACCCAATGCTCCTGATGGACTCCGGTGAATGCAGGCTTCTGTCACATCCCTGTCCTGGCTCCCACAGCCCTGGGTGGCTTCTGTGGCCCCAGACTTCCTATTAGACCCTGTGAACCCAGGTTCCAGATGGGCTCCCATGAACCCAGACTTTCATCTGGGTTGATCACCAGTTTAACTACCATTGACTGATCTCTGGTGTAGAGCTCATCTGCAGAAGCTACTCTGTAAAGACTGGAAGAGGTGCCCACTTTCCCAAATGCACAGATACCAATGTAAAGCAATGTAAAGGATCATGAATAATCAAGGAAACATGACTGCCCCAAAGGAAACTAATAAAACTCCAAGGACCCACAGTAAAGAAATGAAGATCTGTGAATTGTCTGAGAAGTAATTCAGAATAATCAATGCTAAAGAAATTCAGTGAACCACAAGAGTACACAGACAACTAAATGAAATTAGGAAAATAATCCATGAACAAATGAAAAATTCGGCAAAGAAGTAAAAACAATTAAAAAAAACCCACACAAACCCTAGAGTTGATGAATATATTGACTGAAGAATGCAGTAGAGAGCTTCAATAGTAAACTTGACCAAGTGGAAGCAAAAATTACTTAACAATAACACAGATCATTTGAAATTCAGTCAAAAGAGAAAAAAAGAAAAATGCATAAAAAGAAGTGAAGAAATATGACATGAATTATGGGATACCATTGAAAGAAACAATCTGCATTATTGGACTCAAAGAAAGAGCAGAGTGGGAGAAAGGAGCAGAAAGCTTATTAAATACACTAGAGGCCCCATGCACAAAATTTGTTCAAGGGACTTGGCCCTCACAGCTGCGGCAGCTTGCCTAGGCCCTTGCAGCCCCGGCTTTGCCTGTAAGGTTGTCCGGAAGGACATTCAGCTGTTTGGTATAATTAGCATATTACACTTTTATTATTATAGATAATAGCTGAGAACTTCCCAATCTAATGAGGTATTTGGACATTTACATTTATGAACTTAATAGGTCACAAAATTTCAACCCAAATGACCTTCTTAAAGACACTTTATAATAAAACTGTCTAAAATTAAAGACACAAAGAGAGAAATTTTAAAACAATAAAAGAAAAAATACTATGGATAAGATAAGCTTCATAAATCTGTAAGTGGATTTCTCAGCAAGAACTTTGCAGGCCAAGTGAAAGTGCAATGATATATTTATGCTGCTGAAAGAAAAAAATTGCCAACCAAGAATATTTTATGCATCAAGGTTGTCTTTTAGGAATGAAGGAGGGATAAAGACTTGCTTCCAACAAACAAAAGCTGAAGAAGTTCATCACTACTAGACTTTCCTAACATGAAATAATGAAAGTAGTTCTTCAGGCTGAAACAAAAGAATGCTAATTAATAACATTTAAAATGTATGAATATATAAAGCATGCAGTTAAATATAAATGGTGGTGTGTTAATCATGTAACTCTACATTAAAAGTGTAAAGGATAAAACTATTAAAAATAACTATAGTTACAGTATTAAAAAGAAGTTATGAGATAAAATATTTAAATATTGGTAAGGAAGCAAAAGGATAGAATTCTGGTATGCAATCAAAGTTAAATTATCGGCTTAAAATAGACTGTTATATTTATACTAGGAGCCTAGCACACGAAATTGCACGCCACCACCCACCCACCTGCAGCCCTCCCTGTCTTGTCAACTGAACCTGTCCACACAGATCTCCAGCATGCCTTACCCAGCCCCCAAACCCTCTGGCCTTCTCTGGCCACTTCAAGCCCCACTCTTAGTCCCTTGAGTAGCCTCGGGCTGGTCCCGCCTTCTCTAGCGCCTTCCTGCTTCAGCCCTGTCTCCAGAGCAACATAGCGGCTCTGCCCCATCATGGTGCTGGAGGAGAGCGTGGAAGCCTCCCATCTGCTCCACTGTGCTCCTTCCCCTGGCAGGTGGGCCGCAGGGTGCTCTGAGTGCTAGTGGTGGGTGGCAAAGGACTGGTGAGGGGGGCACTATGGGCTCTCACCCCTGCCCTCCCTGGCACAGGATAGTCCCATCACCTCCGGACATCTCCCCACTTCTACCCAGTCTCCGGAGCAACACCCCAGCTAATATGCTAATGGTTTGGTTGTTACGTGTTACGGCATCCTGACCATTAGCATATTAGCTCTTTATTCGCATAAGTGATATTTTATATAAACTTCATGTTAAGAGTAAAGCAAAAACCTACAGTAGATGCACAAAAGATAATAAGGGAATCAAAGCCACTATGGAAAATCAGTTCACAAAGACAGACAAGAAGGAAGGGAGGGAGGGAGGGAGGGAGGGAGGGAGGGAGGGAGGAAGGAAGGAAGGAAGGAAGGAAGGAAGGAAGGAACGAACGAACGAACGAACGAACGAACGAACTGGGGCACTACATAACAACCAGAAAATAGTTAATAAGATGACATTAGTAATTCTTTACCCATCAGTAATTACTTTAAATGTAAATAGATTAAACTCTCCAATCTAAAGGCATAGAGTGGCTTTAGAGATTAAAAATCAAGACCAACTGTATGCTGCCTTTAAAAGACACTAGCTTTAAATGCACAAGTAGGCGCAAAGTAAAAGAATAGAAAAAGGTATTCCATAAAAGTAAAAAACAAAAGAGAATAGTTATAGCTATACTTATATCAGAGAAAATAGACTTTAAGTAAAAAACGATAATGAGACCAAGGAAGTCATTATATAATGATAAAGGGGTCACTTTATCAGGAGGACATAACATTAGTATGTATTCGTGTACTCAGCATAGGAGCGCTTAAATTTATAATGCTGTTATCTGAAGGGAGAAATAGCAATACAATAATAGTAGGGGACTTCAGTCCCCATTTTCAATAATGGAAGAATCATCTACACAGAGAATCAATAAGGAACATTGTACTGAAAAAACACATTAGATTAGATGGACCTAATAGATATTTGCAGAACATTTATCCAACAGCAACTGAATATACATTCTTACGTGCAAATGGAACATTCTCCAGGATGAATCATAGACCACAAAGTGACTGTTAATAATAAGATTGAAATCATATGAAGCATCTTTTCCAGCCACAATGGTAAGGAATTAGATATTAACAACAGGAGGAAAACTGGAAAATTCACAAATTTGTGGAAATTGAACAACAAACTACTGAGCAACCAGCAGGTCAAAATAGAAATCAAAAGGGTAATAAAAAAATATCTTGAAACAAACAAAAATGGAAACAGAATGTGCCGAACTTATGGGATGCAGCAAAAGCAGTTCTAAGAGGAAAGTTTATAGTGATAAATGTCTATATTAAAAAACAAAGTTCACAAATAAACCACCTAACTATACCATAAAAACTAAAAAAAGAGGGAACAAACTAAGCCCAAATTTTACAAAGATCAGAGCAGAAATAAATATAAGAAACTATAAAAATTATAGAAAGATTAATAAAACTAAATGCTGGATTTTGAAAAGATAAAATTGACAAGACTTTAGACTGAGAAAAAAAGAGATTAGTCTCAATATTGACATGAAAGAGGAGACATAACAACTGACACTACAGAAATACACAGGATCATAAGAGACTTTTTTTTTCCCAATTGTGTCCAATTTTTTTTTCTTTTTTGGGGGGGTTCATTTTCTTGTCTATGGTTCATATTATTACAGTTGTTCCTCTTTTTTCCCCCATAGCTCCCCTCCTCCCAGTTCCCACCCCACCCACCCTCTGCCCTTACCCGCCCCCCACTATCCTCCTCCATAGGTGTATGATTTTTGTCCGATCTCTTCCCTCACCCCCAACACCCCTTTCCCCCTGAGAATTGTCAGTCCACTCCCTTTCTATGCCCCTGATTCTACTCTATTTGCCAGTTTATTCTGTTCATCAGATTTTCTTATTCCCTTGATTTTTAGGTTCAATTGTTGATAAGTATGTATTTGTTGTTCATAATTTTTATCTTTACTTTTTCTTCTTCTTCCTCTTCTCAAAGGATACCTTTCAGCATTTCATATAATACTGGTTGGGTGGTGATGAACTCTTTTAGCTTTTTCTTGTCTGTGAAGCTCTTTGTCGGAACTTCAATTCTGAGTGATAGCTTTGCTGGGTAAAGTAATATTGGTTGTAGGTTCTTGCTATTCATCACTTTGAATATTTCTTGCCTCTCCCTTCTGGCCTGCAAAATTTCTGTTGAGAAATCAGCTGACAGTCGTATGGGTGCCCCTTATAGGTAACTGACTGCTTTTCTCTTGCTTTTTTTAAGATTCTCTCTTTGTCTTTTGCGCTTGGCATTTTAATTATGATGTGTCTTGGTGTGGCCCTCCTTGGATTTTTTTTGTTTGGGGTTCTCTGTGCTTCCTGGACTTGTAAGTCCATTTCTTTCACCAGGGAGGGGAAGTTCTCTGTCATTATTTCTTCAAAATAGGTTTTCAATATCTTGCTCTCTCTCTTCTTCTGGAACCCCTATAATTCTGATGTTGTTATGCTTGAAGTTCTCCCAGAGGCTCCTTACACCATCCTCACACTTTTGGATTCTTTTTTCTTTTTTCTTTTCCGGTTGGGTGTGTTTTGCTTCTTCATATTTCATATCTTTGACTTGATTCTTGTGATCCTCTAGTCTGCTGTTGGATCTCTGTATATTATTCTTTATTTCAGTTAGTGTATGCTTACTGAAATAAAGAATGCTAGCTGGTCCTTTTTAAATTTATCGGTGGTCTCTAGAAACTTATGGAAATACCTTATAACCATGGTTTTTAATTCTATATCCAGTAGTTTGCTTTCCTTCATTTCTGTCATTTGTGATCTGTTTCTTTGTCTCCACATTTTGGCTGCTTCCCTGCATTGATAGAGTGGTTTTCTGTGCTTGGTGTCCTATAGGGCCGAGTGGCTCAGCCTCCCCAATTACCTGAGGTGGACACTCTTGTTGCACCACTTTTTGGCTTTGTGCACAGTCTTGTTGTAGCTAAGCCTTGATTGTTGTTGGTATCACTGAAAGGAATTGACCTCCAGGCCACCTGGCTGTGAGAATCAGTTGTGTCTATGGTGGGAGAACTTCTGTGCTGGAGACACCCTTATGGGGCAAGACTTGTTTCAGTGGGTCTTGGTACTCACTGAGTCTGCCCTGAGTGTGTCCCTTATGGCTCTGGCTGTGCTGAGTGGTCCCACTCTGACCACTGGGTACATTGGCTCTTGGATTTCTAAGGAGATGCTAATTTAGCCTCTGCTTGAAGCTACCAGCCTTTTACATGCACAAGCCTCTGCGTGCAGCTTGTGTGAGACGGGGTCTCGGGGAATCAACAGCTGTGGCTGATTCTCCGCCCTGCCTTAAGAGGCACCAGGTCGCAATGATCCTTGGCACCACCGAGAGAAAGCCGCTCTGGAGATCCTTCCGGTGCCAGATGGTGCCAGACAGTCCAGCTTCTTCCCATGTGAGCCTGGGTACCCTGAAACTTGCTTGGAACTGGAGTTCAGAGCCATCAGGAGCTTGTGCCTCCCACTGGTATGAAAAAAGACAACCGGTATGAAAAAAGACAACCACGTCCTCAGCTGCCAGCCCTTTCTGTGAGCCCCCTTCACCATGTGTGCCTCCGTACCTCTGCACTTTACTTCCGCACCTCCTCTGTGTCTCAGTCTCTTTCTAGTTATAGAATTTCCACTCAGCCAGCCTTCCTGTGGGTCTGGATGGTGTCCGGTTTTTCTTTTCATTGTGATTTTGAAATGGTTGTGCAAGGCAGCAAATTCCTGGTGTTTACCTATTCCGCCATCTTGGTTCTCCATAAGAAACTTTTGAGAACAAGTATATGCCAACAACTTGGGTAACTAGAATAGATAAACTCCTAGAAACATACAACCTACAAAGTCTGAATCATGAAGAAATAGGAAATTTGAACAGATTAATAGTGAATAAGGGTAAAATCTCCAAAGAAAAACTGAGGACCAGCCCTAACCAGTTTGGCTCAGTGGATAGAGCATCAGCCTGTGGACTGAAAGGTCCCAGGTTCGATTACCATCAAGGGCATGTGCTTTGGTTGCTGGCACATCCCCAGTGGGAGGTATGCAGGAGGCAGCTGATCGATGTTTCTCTCTCATCGATGTTTCTAACTCTCTATTCCTCTCCCTTTCTCTCTGTAAAAAAAATCAATAAAATATATTTTTTTAAAAAGAAAGAAAGAAAAGCTGAGGACCAGATGGTTTTACTAGTGAATTTTACCAATCATTTAAAGAAGAATTTAAAGAATACCAATCCTGAACACTACCAAAAATGTTGAAGAGGTGGGAACAATTGCAAACTCATTTTATAAGGCCAGCTTTCCCTGATACCAAAGCCAGATAAGGGAACTACAAGAAAAGTAAATTATAGTCCAGTATCCCTGATGAACATAGATACAATAATAACCAACCTAATTCAATAATACTTAGAAAGGACCATACCTCTTGTTCAAGTGGATATATTTATCCCCAGGGTATAAAGATGATTCAACATATACAAAACAAAACTATCTTATTCCACACTAGCAAAATGGATGATAAAAACCATATCATTTTAATAGGTGCAGAAGAAGCATTTGATAACTTTTCATGATAAAAATTCTCAGCATATTGGGTATAGATAGAATGTACCTTAACATAATGAAGTTCATATATGTCAAACCTGTGATTGACATTATACTAAACAGTGAAAGGTTGAAAGCTTTCCCACTAGGGTCAGGAACAAGACAAGTGTGCTCACTTGCATGACTTGTAGTTGTAGTACAGGAAGGCCTAGCCAGAATAATTAGGCAAGAGAAAGAAATAAAATGCATCCAAATCAGAAAAGAAGTACAATTGTGTTTGTTTGCAGTTGGCAAATGAAGAAAACCCTGAAGGGTGCACCAAAAAACCTGTTAGACTAAAAAAACAAATTCAGTAAAATTTCAAGATACAAAATTAGCATATAAAAGTCTTTTGTTTGTCTATACATTAACAGCATATTCTCTGAAAAAGAAATAAAGAAAACTCCCATTTACAGTATAATCAAAAGTAATGAAATACCTTGGAATGAATCTAAGGAGATGAAAAATCTGTACACTGAGAATTATATCATTGATGAAAGAAATTGAAGAAGACACAAATAAATGGAAAGATACTTATGTTCATGGGTTGGAATAATTAACATTGTTAAAATTACCCATATTACCAGTCATCTGTGTATTCATTTTCAAGACTCTGGTGGTATTGTTCATAGAAATAGAAAAAAAAAAAAAAACAGTCCTAAGATTTATATGAACTGTGAATGCCCCCAAATAGACAAAGCAATCCTGAGAAATAAAACAAAGGGTGCATCATAATTCCTGGCTTCACACTCTGTTACAAAGCTTTATAATCAAAACATCATTGTATTGGTATAAGAACGCACAGATCAATGGAACAGAATTGAGAGCCAAGAAATAACCCCCTGCATATATAGGGTCAACTAATATTTGACACAGGAGCCAAGAAGACTGAATGGGAAACAGAGTCTCTGTAATAAAAGAAAACTGGATATTCACATGCAAAAGGATGAAATTGGGCACCTTTTCTATAGCACTCACAAAAATTAACTTGAGATGGATTAATGGCTTAAATATAAGTCCTGAAAATGTAAAACTACTTGTAGAAAACAGGGAAAAAATACCTTGATGTTGCTTTTGGCAAAAGTACAAGCAGCAAAAGCAGTAATGAAGAAGTGGGACTACATCAAACTAAGTTACTTTTTGCAGAGCTAAAGAAATAATCAACATAATGAATAAAGGCTACAAAATGGGAGAAAATATTGCAAGTCATCTCTCTAATAAAGGATTAGTATCCAAAACACACAAGGAACTCATATAACTCAACAACAACAAAGAATCCGATTTACATGAAAATGTAAACATGTTCAAAATCACTGACCACCAGGGAAATAGGAATCAAACTACAATGAGGTATGATCTCATGCTTGTTAAAATAGCTTTTATCAAAAAGACTGAAGACAAGTCTTGGTAAGTCTGTGGAGTAAAGGGAACCCTTGTATACTTTGGTAGGAACTGCCCTTTGACCTAGTGATCCCACTTCTATGAATATATATCCTAAGAATCCCAAAACACCAATCAGAAAGAATGTATGCACCCCTATGTTCATAGAGGTGCTATTTACAATACCTAAGATTTGGAAACAGCCTAAGTGCCCATCAGTAGATGAGTAGACAAAAGAGCTGTAGTACATTTACACAATGGAATAATATGCAGCTATAACAAAGAAGGATCCTTTACCTTTTGAGACAGCATGGAGTGACATGGCAAGTGTTATGCTAAGTGAAATAAGCCAGTTAGAGAAAGACAAGTATCACATGATCTCACTCATATGCAGACTCTAATCCACAAAATAAACTGATTAAAATAGATCCAGAGACATAGTAGCATGGAACAGACTGTGGAATCTCAGAGGGAAGGTGGGTAAGGGTGTATGGTTGGGTGGGAAGAGATGAACCAAAGAACTTGTATGCATATATGCACAACCCATGGATACAGACAATAGGGTGAAGGCTAGGGGTAGGGGTGGGGGGTGGGGGTTGTTGGGAGGGCCAGGCTAGGAGAAGGCCAAGGGAGGGAGGGGGAGGGGACATATGTAATACTTTTAACAATAAAGATTTAAATATTTTTTAAAGAATCAAATATATTTTTTAAAGGATCAAAATTTCCCATTTCTGTTTTAGAATTTTTTCAAAAATATCAATCATTTCAAAAAATTTTGTTTCTTTTTTTGCGATGGTGCTCATGGACTGGAGCCTGTGTTGAGCCTACTTGGCTGACATGCTAAACTTACTGCCTATCAGTGTTTCAGTAGTACTTCCTACACACCTATTGTATTAGAAAGATACCAAAATTTAATTCCAGGAATATGATTAATTTACTGTAGAACCTTAAGGAAATTATTTAACCTTCCTGGGCCTCTGATTCTTCATTTGTGAAATGAAAATATTGTCTCTAATGGAAAAGTAGGCCAAGAGCATAAACAAGTATTTCACAAAAATGTAAATGCACATGGCCAATGAAACTGTAACAAAAATTAAGCCTCCCTTATGACAAAGGAAAGTTAAATTTAAATTAAAAAGATGCCCTTCTCCAACATCTAGTATAGTAGCAGAGATATGATAATACCCCATTACAGCAAGGTCATAGTCTAGAGTAATAAACCTTTAAATAGTAGAGAAATTGAGCATATTATCAAAAGCCTTGAAAAATTTACAGGCATTTTCACTCTGCAGTTCTACTTCCAGGAACATTTCTTAACCAAATTTTAGACAACTGCACAATGATTGACCTGGTAAATTGATAAAAAGTATTTTAAACTCCAGCCAGTTTTGCTTTCATGTAGTAATTAAATTGCATGGAGCTTTCTAGGAAATATATAATTTACTGTCAAACATTTTTCCTTCAAAGAAAATATGTCATTAACTTTTTTGAGTTTTCCCCTCCACATTGTATTAGGAGGATAATTAGATGCAGATATGTGTCTTTTTAAAAAATAAAATAACTTTTGTGAGTTTCTTTGTTCATTTGTTTATTTTTGCTTTAATTTGTCCATTTTGGTATTGTCTATTTACCTGTAGTGAAACCTCAATAAAATCTTTTTGAATGAAACTTGCCTAATGGTCCAGTTTCATAAAAGCCTTTTGCTTTTGTCTTTTATTAATTCACTAGAGGCCCAGTGCACAAAAATTTGTGCACTTGTGTGTGTGTGTGGGGGGGGGGGTCACTCAGCCTGGCCTGTTCCCTCTTGCACTCTGGGACCTCTCGAGAGATGGCCACCTGCTGGCTTAGGCCCACTCTCGGGGCGATCAGGCCTAAGCTGGCAGTAAGACATCCCTCTGGAACCTGGGGCCCTTGGGGGATATCCACTTGCCAGCAGGGAGCAGGCCTACACTGCAGTCGGACATCCTTAGTGCTACTGAGGAGGCAGGAGAGGCTCCCACCACCATCGCTGTACTGGTAGCCATCAGCCTGGCTTGTGGCTGAGCAGAGCTCCCCCTTTGGGAGTGCACTGACCAGCAGGGGCAGCTCCTGCATAGAGCATCTGCCCCCTGGAGGTCAGTGTGTGTCAGAGTGACCAGTCATTCCCAGTGGTCAATTTGCATATTACCCTTTGGATTTCAGTCAATAGACAACATATATTCAGAAGCTTTTCTATAAGACTTTAAAATACAAAGCTGTGCCCCTTCCCAAACTTATCCTCTGACTTTTTCCTGGTGCTGTTCTACATTCTGGACTTTGCATATTGAGAGAAAGATAAGAGATCGATGGTATAATGAAATGTACAGAAAGACAGGAAAGTGAATCATGGCTCCTATCTCTCAGCACTTTATAAAACTGATAACAATTACATTACCTCTAGAAGCACAAATCCATAGTTTGAAATGGTAAACATCTTTTTTTAATCTAATAGGCACTTCTGGATAACTGAGCAGTGCTATTAAATACGTAAGAAGCCCTTTTGACCAACTGACACTTAACACTTAACCCGCTTGCCAGAGTAATTGAAGCTTTATTTTCACTCTACTAAAGATGCTGATTAATAGCATGCTAGAATAGCAATTAGATTACTCTCAAATATACCCTGCATATCTCACTTAATCCATTGAGTTGTATGATTACTAAAGGTTAGTTATGTTTGTTCCTGTACTTGTTCATTCCAGTTATTCTTGATATTGTAATTATGTATTTTTATTATTGTATGAAACAAATACTTGTAAGAAAAAAAATATTTCTATGAAACTAAAGCTCGGTGTTTAGAAGGAGGATACAAGTAAGTCACTTAAAATCGTTGAAATATGTAAAAATGAGATAACTATTAATATTGGGGGAATCTTTTGCCCTGACTAGTTTGGCTCAGCAGATAGAGCGTCGGCCTGCGGACTCAAGGGTCCCAGGTTCGATTCCGGTCAAGGGCATGTACCTTGGTTGTGGACACATCCCCTGTAGGGGGTGTGCAGGAGGCAGCTGATGGGTGTTTCTCTCTCATCCATGTTTCTAGCTCTCTATCCCTCTCCTTTCCTCTTTGTAAAAAATCAATAAAAATATTTTTAAAAATATTGGGGGAATCTTTTAATCTAAAAGTGTTTGCTTTCAAATATCTTTTAAGTACTAGCCCCACTTTAACAAAGTTGGAAATGGACAGGATAAAAACAGATAATCCAGAATCTAACTCATTGGCTCATATAGCAAGCTTTGAACCTTGCCTACATCAAAAATTAGTGAAGCAGTGCATTTATATATATAATTATTCTATTCTTTTTTTTTGTTTGTTTTTGTGGTTCTTGTTGTTTTTTTTATCTCAGAGGGAGGAAGGAAGATGGAAAGAGGTAGAAACATCAGTCATGAGGGAGAATCATTAATTGGCTGCCTCCTGCACTCTCCTATTGGAGATTGAGCCTACAACCCGGGCATGTGCCCTGACTGGGAATCGAACAGTGACCTCCTGGTTCATGGGTCAATGCTCAACCACTGAACCACACCGGCCAGGCTAATTTTTCTATTCTTTAAGGAACTTTTTAATCAGAATTATGTGTCATCTAAAAGAGTATCTTTTACAGTTTCCTATAATAATTTGTTGATTCTGAGCATTCCAAATATTTGGGATAAAACTTGTATATAGAATGTTATGTATTATAAATCATTTACAAAAATGGTATCAATACTTGATTCTCAAACAGTAAATACTAAAAACTACCACACCTATTTCATGATATGATATCTTTAAGATTTAATACAAATTCGGTTAAATTTATTCATATGGATTTGGTTTTAATTCCAAATACAAAATTATCAAAGAATATTATAATTGTTTACAATCTAAAAGGTCAGATACTTTTCACAGAAACAATTCTAATCTTTGAGAAGTCAGAACAGCTGCGTCATGATGATTGTCTGGGTTCAACATTTACTGAGATACCTGCCAATTGAAATTAGGACCCTATGGACATAACCAGGATAGACGTAATTATTGGCTTACTATAATTAAATCAGAATGAAAAGCTCAGACAGAATTTTGTACCCATACTCTGAAAAACTATGAAGCCGGTTTTGGACTAAAATTTCATAGCTTTTGTGGCTAATGAGGCGTGAAATAAATTGGCAAGCTGAAACTGCTCAGAGCACAGTGGTACAGTGTGCATTTTCTAATTCCCAGCCCTGCGGATTCCAGCAAAGGTCACAAATTAAACAAAGTCAGGATTAATCAGAACTACAATCAAATAAAACCCAATCATTAATCCTCTCCTGAGTTACAGTGGAGCGATTGTGTGATTGTGCGAGAAGCACTGGAGAGGGCTCTTTTGTAGTACAGAGGAAAATCAACATTAAGGTGTCAAACAGAAAAATGAAACCCTGCAGGTGAAGCTGTCTCTGGAGCCAAGAGAAACTGGCAATTTATGCAGAATTGCAACTGAACCTGTAGAGCATTGAGGGGGTGTTGGCACCAGCTATAGAACATTTGGATCTCTCAGTGGGGCCCTCCACAGAGATTAGTTTACGGGCCACAGCAAGCTCTGTTTGCTGAGAAGCTTAGTGATTGGGTGTAGCAGTTCCAAGCAACAGTCTCTCCAAGATTAACTGCCAAAAATTTACTATGTAGTTCTTCAGCTCTTTGTAATTTTGAAGAAGAGTTTATCGAAAAACATTTCCTCTGTGAGAGTAATTGAGTGTCAGAATATGCCATCCCCAACAAAAAGGAGGGAAAGTTCACAAAGAAGAAAACTTTCAGTCCATATTTCTTCCATGTTTTGACCTTTGAATTTTCTGGTTCTTTCTTTATATTAGCTGTCTTATTATTTCTAATATTTTATATTCCACAGTGATCATGTTCTTCATTTTTTGTCTCTTAGTGTCAAATCAGTGCCAGTTTCATTGTCTGTTTTTAAAAGTCGACAGTGATATTATCCAGTTAATGCTAAGTTATAATTTAAGATCAGTTTTTATGTTTAATGCATCCCATATTGTTTGTTATTTATGTGTATATTTTTGCATGTATGCTGTAGTTTTCTGCTCTGCTTTACATACCAATGGAATTTTTCTGAATCATTCACCCCATCTCTGATTTGGCTAGTGACTTGAAAGCAGCTACAGAGATCACATGATTCAGATTGAGTTACTGTATTACAGAATTTCTCTTTCTTACAGTTTTTGCTATTTATGTGCTAAGCCCTTTGTGTTTGCAGAACAGTGTTAGGTGCTATATAGAATACATGTTCTTTTCTTTCAGGTAATTTACCAATTAGTGTTCATGCATACATGGTTGGACAGTTCCATAAACTGACATTACTAATAGTATCACTTTGGTTTATGGCGAGATTTTATTGTAATGAGGTATTCTTTTAGATTTTGTTTTTCCATTTAGTTTCTTATATATTACATTTTGATATGATTGATGAAATATCATGAGTTGAGTTTATTGTTAGAAAATAAAGGCCTCAATTTAATAATCTGACTTGTTTTCAAACATTTGGCCATCATGAAGATACAGTTGGCATGTTTAAATCCTGTATTTCTTTCCTTATTTATAATAAGTTTTCATTTTCAAAGTAGCTAAAGATATGGTAGAAATACATAATATATGTTAGAAATACCATATAGAATGCGTGCGTGTCTATGTTTATGTGGAGGGAGGCTTTACATTTTATTTTATTTCATTTTATATTTTACTAGGGGCCCAGTGCACGAAATTCGTGCACGGGGCGGGGGAGGGGGGTCCCTCAACCCAGCCTGCCCCCTCTCACAGTCTGGAACCCCTCAGTGGATGTCCTATGATGGCCCCAGTCTGCCAGGCGCCTTTTGTGTGTGTGTGTGTGTGTGGCCACTGGGGACCTGCCCCCAGCCGCATTTGAGGCTCGGAGCAGTCCTCCTGTGTGTGTCTACCTGCTGGGGGCCTGCCACCAGGCTTGGAGCAGGCACCCCCTCTATGTTGATCTCTCAAACTCTTGCCCTCCCCTGCATGTTGTTCTCTATTTTTGAGCTGTGGCCAGGGCTGGGTGCTGCCTGCCTCCCAAGCTTGCCTACTGCCCATCTTCCTCCAGCCACCAGGAAGCAGGGAAAACCCCACCTCGTGGTCAGGCCAGCCTTTTCCTGCTCCCTGATCCCCAGAAGGGACCTGGGGAGCCGCCAAGCAGGCCCCCAGCCCCCAAGAGCTTGCTTTCCCGCTCCCCAGTGCCCCCCAAAGGGCCTGGGGAGCTACCAAGCAGGCCGCCAACTCTTTCCCACTCACCAGTCCCCTGCTGCCTTCCTTTCCAACTCCCCGGTGCCACCAAGGGGTCTGGGGAGCTGCCAAGCAGGACCCCGGCCACTTCAGCCTTGCTTTCCTGCTCCCCGGTGCCCTGCACAGGGCCTGGGCAGCCGCCAAGCAGGCCAAGACCTCCCGCTACCTCTTTCCCACTCACCGGTACCCTGCTGCCTTGCTTTCCTGCTCCCCGGTGCCCCGCAAAGGGCCTGGGAAGCCGCCAAGCAGACCCCTGACCCCCACTGTCTCTTTCCCACTTCCCAATGCCCTTCAAAAGGCCTGGGAAGCCGCCAAGCAGGCCTCTGACCCCCGCCGCCTCTTTCCCACTCCTCAAAGCCCCTCAAAGGGCCTGGGCAGCCGGCAAGCAGGCCCCCGGCCCCCACAGCCTCTTTCTCGCTCTCCAATGCCCCTCAAAGGCCCTGGGCAGCCGCCAAGCAGGCCGCCAACCCCCCGCCACCTCTTACCCGCTCTCCGGTGCCCCTCAAAGGGCCTGAGGAGCCGCCAAGCAGGCAGCCAACCCTACTGCCTCTTTCCCACTCATCAGTCCCAGGTCCTGCACTGTTCTGCCCTACAGCCGCTCTGTGCACTCGGGAGGTCCCTCAGCCCGGCCTGTGCCCTCTCACAGTCTGGGAGCCCTCTGGGGATGTCCACCTGCTGGCGGGCCTGACCAGCCTGGGTGAGGGGCTGATGTCTGTCTCCAGGCTGACCAAGCCCCCCAGGAATGTCCCTCACCCCATTGGGTTGTGGCCAGCGTGGGTGACGGGCTGATTGGCGCTTTCAGGCTTTAAGGCTGCCCATAGCTCCCAATGACCCAATGTCCCAGCAAGGCTGGCTGGACACAGGTTTCTGGGGTTTGTTTACATTCCTTTCACATGCCCAGGAAATGTTTTTTAGGACAGACCACAAATTAGGACATAAAACAAATCTCAATAAACTTAAGAAAACTAAAATTATATCAAGCATTTTCTCTGACCATAATGCTATGAAACATGAAATCAATTATAAGAAAAAAACTGAAAAATACACAAAAATATGAAGGCTAAATATTAAGTTACTAAACAATGAATGGGTAAACAATGAGATCATGGAAGAAATTAAAGGATGACTTGCAACAAGTGAAAATAAGAACACAACAATCCAAAATCTGTGTGACACAGTAAAAGCAGTCCTAAGAGGAAAATTCATAGCATTAGAGGCCTATCTCAAAAAATACAAAAAAAACTCAAATAGCAATCTAAAATTATGCTTAAAGGAACTTAAAAAAGAACAACAAACAAAGCACATGATCATGTTAATAGCTGTAGAAAAAGCATTTGATAAAATCCAGCACCCATTTATGATAAGAGCAAAGTGAAAATAGAGGTAACATACCTCAATGTAATAAAGGCCATATATGACAAACCCACAGACAACATTATACTTAATGTGCAAAAATGACAATTGCTCCTCTTGATACCAGGCTCATTCAACACTTTCCCGCTTTCACCACTCTTATTCAACATATTACTAAAAGTCCTAGCCACAGAAATACAACAAAGAGAAGAAACAAAAGATATCCAAATTGCAAAGGAAGGAGTAAAATTGTTGTTATTTGCAGATGACATGATACTGTATACAGAGAACTCTAAGGTTCCACCAAAAAACTACTAGAACTGATAAATGAATTCAGTAAAGTACAAAATAAATATCCAGAAATCAGTCAGAAATCAATTGCATTTTTATACACCAATAATGAACTATCAGAAAGAAAAACTAAAAAAACAATCCCATTCATAATTACTTCAAAAACAATAAAACACTATTTTTCTAGAAATAAATTTAACCGAGGAGGTAAAAGACCTGTACTTAGAAAATTATAAGACACTGGAAAAAGAAATTGAGAAAGATACAAATTAAGTGGAAGCATATACCTGTTCATAGATAGGAAGAATTAATATCATTAAAATGTTCATATTACCCAAAGCAATCTACAGATTTAAAGTCATTCCTATCAAGATAACTGGTATATTTCACAGAACCAGAACAAATATTTCAAAATATTTTCTAAGTACAGGTCTTTTACCTCCATTCATTTATATTTTTTGTTAATCCTCACCTGAGGATATTTTTTTCTTTGGTTTTCTTTTTAAAGAGAGAATGGGAGGGGATAAAGGGGGGAAAAGAGAGAAAGAGAATGAGAGAGAGAGAGTAGAGAAGGGAAAGATACATTGATGTGAGAAAGACATCAATTGGTTGCTTCCTGCCCCAGTGGGGCCAGAGAATGAACCACAATCCAGGTATATGCCGTGCCTCTCACTATAAGTGACCCTTCAGTGCATGGGTGACATTCCTGCCATTGATCAAAATGGGCCAAGGCTATAGCCTTGGGTTTATATAAGTATTGTTACCTGAGCAATTTTTTTCCTTTCCATTGGCATGAAATATCTTCTTCCATCCCTTTACTTTTATTCAGTGTGTATCTTTCATTCTGAGGTGTGTCTCTTGTAGACAACATCACATGGGCCTTGTTTTCTTATTCATTCAACTACCTTATGTCTTTTGATTAGAGCATTTAAGCTATTTTCATTTAAAGTAATTATTGAGCTCTAGCTGGTTTGGCTCAGTGGATAGAGCGTTGGCCTGCAGACTGAAGGTCCCGGATTCGATTTCAATCAAGGGCTCGATCCCAAATAGGGAGTGTGCAAGAGGCAGCCAATCAATGATTCTCTCTCATTGTTGATGTCTCTCCCTCTTTCTTCCTCTCTGAATTCAATAAAAATATGTTAAAAAAATAAAGTGATTATTGATAGTATGTATTTATTGCCACTTTATTATTATTATTTTTTTTTTACTATATTCCTCTTTTTCTCTTTCTTTTTCTTCTTTCTAAAGCAAACCCTTTAAAGTTTCTTGTAATACTGGTTTGGTGGTAACAATCTCCTTCAGCTTTTTCTTGTCTGGGAAGCTATTTCTTATATTTTAAAGTAGTCTTGGTTGTAAATCTTTGTCTTTCATCACTTTGAATATTTCATGCCAGTCTCTTTTGGCCTCACATTTTTCTGTTGAGAAATCAGCTGACAATTTTATGGAAGCTCCCTTGTAGGTATCCGCTAGCCTCTCCCAGCTTTATTTTGTTGTTGTTGTTGTCAATCCTCACCTGAGGATATATTTTTCCCATTGATTTTTAGAGAGAGTGAAAAGATCGGGGAGAGATAGAGAGAGAGAAACATCCATGTGAGAGAGACACATCAATTAGTTACCTCCCACATATGCCCTCACCAGGGTTGTGGATTAAGCCTGCAACTCAGCTGTATGCCTTTGACCAGAATCGAACTTGGGATTCTTCAATCCAAGGGTTGACTTTCTAACCACTGAGCAAATGGCTAGGGTTCTTGCGGCTTTTATGATTCTCTTTCTTTTAACTTTTGCCATGTTAATTATGATGTGCCTTAATGTGGGTCTCTTTGGGTTTATCTTGTTTGCAATGCTCTGTGCTTCCCAGACTTGTATGTCTTTTTTTCTTCACCAGATTAGGAAAGTTTGGGATCATTATTTCTTCATATAGGTTCTCGATCTCTTGCTCTTTTTCTTCTCCTTCTTGTACCCCAATGATGCAGATGTTAAGCATCGTGTTGTCCCTTAAACTATCCTCATATTCTTAAATCTTATTTCTTTCTTCTGCTCTGATTGTTTTTCTACTGTCTTCCAAATCACTAATTCAGTCCTTGTTTCCCTAAGCCTATTTTTATTCTTTCCAGTATATTCATTATTTCACTATATGGCATTCTTTATTTTTGTGGTCCTTTTTATGGTTTCTGTGTCTTTTTTCAAGCTGTTGAAGATCCTTATAATTATTACTCTGAACTCTATATCTGATAAATTGCTTACTTTCATTTCATATGGCTCTTCTTCTGGAGAATTCTGCAGTTCTCTTATATGGGGCCTGTTTCTTTGTCTCCACATCTGGCTGCCCTTTTCTCTTTGTTTCTATAAAATAGGTATGTCTTCTGAGATTCTCATTCTTGGTAGAATGGCCTTATTTATAGGTGACCGGTGGGACCCAATGTCATAGTCTCCCACAGTCTGGGTGCTCTAAGAATTTCCTTTGTGCACATTACATGGACCCTCCTCTTTGTACTTTGATTACTATCGGCCTGTTTGGCACCAACCCTTAGGTTGGCTGACAGTAATGCTCAGCCCCCAATATAATGTGCAAGCTGATGTGTAGGCACTGATCACGTGAAATAGAATCCACCTCAGCAGAGTTTGGTGCCTTCCGATATTTCCCTGTGAATATGCTCCTTGTGAATCTATTGTATCCTGCTGTGTTGTTATCTGAAGCTGGCCACTGAGTGTATTGCTTTTGGGCCTCTTTGTAGAGACTTTGGTGCAAATCAATGTCAAAAGCTATCTATGACTGGCCCTGGCTTCCTATTTAGAGCTATCAGCAATCCACAGATTGTGGCTCCCTCTGCTGGGCCTGATATATGTGGAAAGGACCAAACTGTGCACCAAGGTCTGTTTTTACTTGCACCAGGTCCAGGGGACTTGTGTGACATTTGCCCCTCGTTTTCTGTCATTTCTTTTTCTTTTTTTACAATTTATTTTATTTTTTAATTTTTTTATTTATTGTCTAAAGTTTTACATATGTCTCCTTTTTCCCCACTTGACCATCCCCCCATCATTATTTCTTCAAGCAGGTTTTCTGTTCCTTGCTCATCTTCCTCTTTTTCTGTCCCCCTATTATGCAGATGTTGTTTTGTTTCGTGTTGTCCCAAATTTCTCTTAAGCTCTCCTTCTGCTTTTTTCCCTATTTTTAACTTTTTTCTTTATTGTCCAGATTATTACAGTTGTTCCTCTTCCCCCC